>DF361027.1:37660-55752 GCA_000787875.1 Solanum virginianum | reverse complement strand
TTAGATTATATGTATCATAAGTAATGTTGATTAAAATTTTTTTTATAATAAATTTGTTAATTACATTACTAATTAATTAGTTGTATTCAAATAATAAAGGTAACAAAAGTATTATTTTTGGTGTTAGGAATCTTCTACACGTTTTTAATGCATTCGTTAACAATTTTTTCTTTATTTATTATACTTTATTGATTTGATTGCTTTTTGGTAAAAGGAAAACATTTTTCAAATGTATAAAAAAATTAATATGGAAAGGATCTATATTTTGTTGTATCATAAGTAATGTTCACTAAGATAGGAAAATTGGTTTTCTTTGTGTGGGTAAATATATGAACTGATTTTTCAACACTTTTACATTTTTAATTCTGCATTTTCCCTTTCTAATACCTATCAAATCACATGTCAATCAGCATTAATAAACATCAACCACCCTCTTTTGTCTATTTTGCAAAATAGACATTGGTATATTTGTGTAATTAACAAAAAGTTGGTAGAGTCCTATAATGTCGTATATATTTTGGTATAATTATGTTTAAATTATTTGACTTTTTATTAAGATTTGACTATAAAACATGAAAGTAAATATACAAAGTATTCTATGAAGCATATTAAAGTTGTAGCGTAATTAATGACACCAAAAACATATATTTATGTGTAAAAGACTACATTTGATCAAGTAATAAATGGTCCTTGCATTAGACTAAATTTTAATGTTGGTGACTGAATCTATTCCAAAACGCAACTTGGGGAGTTTTTCAATGCTCAGGTTTCCACACTTTGATCATTGAGGTCAACTAGAATTTCAAAACCAGTGAAGGGATTCATTGAGTTCAAACTTTTATAAATTCAAAGGATCTATTAGGTTCAAACCTTTACAAATTGAAAATCAAATAACAATTCATGGAGTTCAAACCTTTACAAGTTCTTGTACTTTGTTCTTAAGTGTGTCTATTTCCCCATTACTTTTTAGCTAAAAACTAATAGCAGACTTGAAAACGATCCCACCAGTATTTACGCTTTCTATGTGTCGCATTTGAAGAGAAAGGTTATGTGTAAGAGTACTTACTATTCAGAATAGCTAAAGTGAATCCCACCAAAAAGACCTCAATACTAACATTATAAACTAATAATTAAGAATATAGAGACTTACAATTTACAACAACAATAAAATTTAGAGGATATTCCAATCTCATCCTCTGGAGCAAAATTCTACTCTGTTGATCTCACAGAGGGCAGTAACATCAGTCCCAGGGAACAACAAATGTAAAAGAGGGACTGAAGAGGATGTGTTAATTGCCTTGATTTTGTCCAAACCTCTTTTAACTTGGAATGGTGATGGCACATTGTACCATTGTACATACCAAGAAAGAAGAGTTGAGGCCCTTCTAACATAATCTTCAGTTGGCCATCTTCCATATTTCATGTAATTTGAAAAATCTTTCTGAAATTCCGGAGATGAAGTAAGAATCTCCTCTACCCGCTTCTGGACTGAACCAAGAAAAGTTGATTGTACAATTCCCTCCTTTGAACTCGTTGATCTTTTACTTACCAAACTATTATTGTAGGCCAGTGCTATCTGTAATGCAAGAATGGAATACAATAATCCATTAAAGATGGATATCAGGCACACTAATTACAGGTAATATGCAGTTTAGCAGGAAAAGGGATAGAATAGTGCAGCTTCAGTAAAGCATATGTGCAATCAGGAAACCAGTTCTAAGTCAAGATTAACAAGCATTCATTTTAAGGATGTTTTCAAAGAGATTTGTGCTCTTAACACAATCTGGCATTTGTTCTTTGAAGAAGGATTAATTTAACATAAGTCGAGTAACTATCACCACATAATTAGGCAATATATTGATTAACGGAGCTTTGCAAGGGGCACATATAGTCTTCTTTGATTGACTTATGTTAGTTAAGTTCTACAGTATTTTGATGTGCAATCAGGAAACTACTACTAGGTCAAGATCAACAAGCATTCATTTTAAGGATCTTTTCAAAGAGATTTGTGCTCTTAACACAATCTGGCATTTGTTCTTTGAAGAAGGATTAATTTAAAACAAGTCGAGTAACTATCACCAGATAATTAGGCAATATATTGATTAATGGAGCTTTGCAAGGGGTACGATCTATACGTACCACGATAAAGTCTTCTCTGATTGGCTTATGTTAGTTAAGTTCTACAGTATTTCAGAAGGACAAAGTGATAAACTTGAAGAATGTATTAGGTCTTTACAGTGTTGGAAACATTAATTGTCATGACCAAGGGTAGGATCTAAACTTGCCACAATAGGATCATCCATCTTTTTAAGAAATAACATAGTCATCTGCCTTTTTAACTTTTCTATTTTAGATAACTTATATTTCTAACTGACCATTGTTATACTTTCATGTGCTTTAGCAAATGAAAAAAAAAAGGCTCATACAACAAGTTGATTATAAATAAGGAAATCTCTTGGATACTGATCATATTAAATTTCGATAAACAATAATTAGCTCCCCTCCAGTTCAACAACATCAGATACATTAACCTCTAGTTTAAAAATTACAGTGACCTCCGTACTTGATTTTATGCTGAGGACAGTGGTAACTTCTCATCACTTGTTTCAAAGAGCAATTGGACGGTCACAGAGACGCATATACAAAGAAAGCATGCACCAACGTACAACACAGACAGTCCAAACAAATTTCGAGTCAAAAACAAAAGCACAATCAAGTAAGGAAAAGAAACCCTTCACTTAATTTTGAATGATCTAAACTCAAAAATATATGAAGATAGCAAGCCCACACACTAAACAGGTAGTTAAAAAGGAATTTGAATCTGAAAACAAGTTCGGCTTTTAAAAAGAAAAACATAGATTTCAGCCAACAAGTAAGCTACAAAGCAAAAGTTACCTTCAAACTTGAGATGAAGAGTGTATCCTGTAAATTGCTGGAACTACTAGTAATCTGATGAGCCATCGAACCAATAGTTGTGTATAATGACAGGTAGACCTGCAAATTTTCCAAATGTTAAATGACTACCTCTAAATACTAACACAAGCTTCTGAACAAGGAGAACAAGTAACACAACCTTAATAGGAAGCAACTATAAAGACACGTATTATGGCCAATCACAACCCTAACAGCTTGATTAAGGTATCCCCAAGGTGTGAACTGTAATGACTCTCGTGGCCATTTGGTAATTTTAGTTGGTTTCCCCTGTTTTGACCATTAGCTGGCTTCTCGATGTCATTTGTGACTTGTAGGGATGGGTGACACGATTCCCGAAGTGATTGGATGAGTTTAGGGGAAAATTTTGAGTTTTGAAAGTTTGGTTTTAGGGAAGTTAGACCACAATCTATGCATCAGGTTAACTAGGCCGAATTCCAATTCTGACAGTTCTATTGGATCTAAAAGGCGCTTTTTGACTTCATAGGTTGGATTACACAGTTCTCAAGGTATTCAGGCACATTTTGGTCCTTGGCTTGATACAGAGCTTTTCATAAGCCCAGCATTGATCATAATCAAAATTTGATCACAACGACCTCAACACGGTGATTTGATGATTTTTATAGGTCCGGAATGTGTTTTATTATCAATTGCACTATTGGTTTGTGTTCAGGGGGTTCCCCATTAGTTTTGAGGGTCGATTTTAAGTTTGAGAGTGTTGTACATACGGACTCCTCTTGCACTGGTGAAGGCACTTTGGCGAAGGATTTTGTGCATCAACGATCTTGAGTGGAGTCAAAGGTCACGCTGCGGAGATCTTTTGCACCTACAAGGTTGCATCTGCGAGTGTTCGCTCCTGCATGGCAATGAGGCAGCGGATCTTGGCATTTGCAGAGGCTGAGGATCTTTAGTGATCCTGCTTCTACAATGGATTTTTCCACAGAAGCGGTGTCGCACCGGTGAATAATTTGGCCGAACCTGCAAAAAGTCACTGGACAGAATGCCATTTGATATCCCCATTTCAGATTTTCAAGGTTCTACTTTCGATTTTGGAGTCTAGATAGCTCGAACTGGGAGATTTTTTAAGCTATTTCAAGATTTCTTCACGGGTGTAAGATTCTAACCTCCCTTTTGGTATTTCCCCATTGATTTAATGTATTCTTTGACTTACCACATATGAGAAATGGAATTTGAAGATTTTTCTATTAAAGTTAAGAAAATGTATTTGGGTGATTTCAGGTCCAATTCGAACCTCACTTTTGAAGAACTCTTAGATTTGAGTTCCTTAGTTCATGGGTAAGATGATTTCAAAGAAAATTTTCAATTTTGACGTTAGGTGTTGACTTTTTGAACTGATTTTGTCCTGGACTTTTATATTGTGATCAGTATCAATGGACTTGTATTCACTAGATCATGTTTTTACTAGTTGTGGAGCTTTCAGAAATGGTTTGAGAAGGGGAAGTGATCGTGTGGAGTTCTTGGCGAGTTTGCTTGTCCTTCGAGGTAGCTCATCCACCACTAGTAACATTAAAGGTCCTCTCAACTTTATTTCTTGCAAAAACCAAACGAAAACAGAAAAAGGTGGACCTATTGATATAGATTCTGCTAAGAAGAAGTAAGGGTGTGTGATGTATCTGCTTTTGGGTGGCTATATGATGCAGGGCTCCCATTCAATTGTGTCAATTACTCTGACAATTTTAGTGATTTCATTGAGATATATGGCGCAAGAATGAAGTCCCCCGCCTATCATAAAGCAAGAGTTCCTTGTCTAAAAAAGGAGGCGGAGAAAACAAACAAGATTGTTGAGGATCATAAAGTTCAATGGAGTTCCGCTATGATGGATGAAGAGGCAAAAAAATAAATAAAATAGGAAAACTTGTACAAGTTGTGATTGATGACACAAACAAGAATAAAAAGCGAGTGACATGTTGAAAGGAGTGTGCTTGCACATTATCTGGACTCCTTGTGCTGCTCATTTTATCAACTTGATGTTCGGTAACATTTTCAAGAAAAGGGATGTGAGGCATATTTACTCTCCTTTTAGCCATTCTTTTCCCTGTATATACCTTGTAGGATAATCTAGCTTAATACTCTTGATGTGCACTTATTTCCATGTTTGGCACTTGTGTAAGGTGTTTTATGCATTGGAGGTTAAAAAGGCTAAAAGTTGACTAGGTATGGAACGAAATAGCATGATTTCATGTAGTGAAGAAGTCAAAAATTTTATTAAGAGTGTCCAAGATTTAATATATATGCATAAAAAAATAAATTTTGACCCATATATTTCATACAATTTTTTATATACACAGCATAATTTTTTGACAAAGGGTCTCCAATTGACCACCCTGATTTATATGTGGCTAGGCCACTGGTCTCATGATGTCAACCTTCTGAAGTTTTCATACCCTACAGATAGACCAAGAAGAGATTGCAACACAAGGTCCAAAGGAAGGCAACTAACTTGCATCGGAAGGCGCCAAAGACGAGGGAAAATTCCCCTTTTCCAAGTTTGACTTGGAGGGCCCTTCTAGGTGATTTTAATATTACAAATATCTATCCTTAGTTGTTTTTAGAGGACGAATATCTAGTAGCATAGAGCAAGAACAAAGTTGCAATTCTTCGTAGGGTTACTTTATCTCCTTAACGATATTTCTTGTTGACACGAATTATAGCTTTTGTAATCAGATTATGAGTGGCTAAAAGCCCTCTATCTAAGGTTATGGCATAGTATGAACATCATTTTGTATATAGAGTGTTAATGCGGATTCGACCATAACATTTTGTTCTCTAAATTTTATGCTTAATATTCTATGGTTACTTTGATATCTCCATCCTCAGTGCCACTAATCCCGACTTATTATCACTGCCTGCATCCAAAGTCAGGCCTAGATTATTCATGCCCTACGATAGATCCTGCACCTACTAAGGACTTCACTCCTCCTTGTCAAACAAATTGCTTCAAAAAGGTATATAATCCACTCATAATACTAACCCCATTATACCTTTTCTAGTTATCATTGTTTGTCATCACTCATTTAACCTCCGTATCATCTGTTTTTTTTTTTTTTTTTGAAATTGGTAACACGTTATATTCTTTAGCACCCTAAAGGCCTGGTATGTCATATCTACAGATACAAACTCAAACAAAATAAAGTCTAGTAATGATTCAACACCAACTAACTGTTCTATACACCAAAAATAAAGAAGAGAAATGCAGGAGCTCTTGATCCTCTGGATTGAACTGCATCTGCCCTCAAAACATCTGACATTCCTCTCTTGCCAAATTATCCATCATATGCATGCGGGAACAATCTTCCACCACTCTTTCTGACAGGTTTATCCTTTGTATCATCTTTGTCCTTTATTTCCATCCATAAGTCCACAAAGTGAAGCACTTTCTAATCCCAAATGGCAACATATCACGATTGACAACATGTTTGCTTTACATATGAGTGGTTCTGAAGAGCTTGTTTGTATACCGCGTGAGTTTGAAGGTTGACATATGATATAATATGGTAAAACAGCGGAAAAATGCCTTTGGTGAATTTTTAGGTCAAGTATATCACAAGAATTTTTTTTCCAAAAACGACCTTTCCAGAAGAGTGCACAACCCCTCCGCATCGCGTAGGTGGTCCAGCACAGGTCAAATTCGTTCGTGATTAAGAAAAAAGGAGAGAAAGAAAAAGAAGAAAAAATTTGGTCATAAATTGCATGTACTAAATGCAATTTACTACTTGTTCATAAAACGAGTGCCCAGAACTCAATTTACATATTTCGAAAATAAATAAACTGAAATGGAACAAGTCCGCATAGCAGACTTGCCCCAAGACCGTTCAAATTTTTTCGTACAATTTCAGTTTTCAAGGAGGCACTTCGGACTTTTCCGTACGTATTAATTAATGAACCTGAATGATTTTTGGGACTAAATTCTATTCTATAAACTACCCTAAGCCCCCCCAAATTCCCTCATTCTCACCCCAACTCTCAATCACAAAAATCTTCTCTGTAGAATTTTCTCTCAAAGGTGTCTTATTTATCAAGCAAGGTTCTCCAAGCTTCAAGACCAAATTCTCCATTTTCTCCTAGATTTTAGATCAAGATACATGGATCTTCATCCATGGAATCTTTTCTTCTACGAGGCTTCTTCAAATTCTCAGTTTTTCATCCAATATCAAGTATGTAAATTTTATGGGCCTTCTCAACTTCTACTTCTTCAATTATGATTTAATTTATGATTATTAGTCTATTTTAACACGAATTAATGTTGATTGCATGAAATTTATGATTTTATTATGAATTCTCTACAATGCTATTTTGGGTTCATGATCTATACCATGGATCTTGTTCAATTTTCAATCCAATTGCATGCATTACATTCCAATTATTGTCTATTCACTCAATTAAGCATGAATTGTTATTTAATTGAAGGATTTTAATAATTTGAAGGTAAATTCTCTACCAGGCTAACTAGCATTCATACTAGTAATCATGGGATTCTTTCAATTATGGACTTATGGTTCAGTAGATATTGGGTTGCATGACTATGCATGAATTGTTATTAAATTGAGTGATTTCAACGTTTTACATACAATGCTTCTCAAACTTCATCATGGATTCATGAAATTAGATGTGAGTTACTTCAATTATGATTCTAAATGATGGCATTCATTGTAATTATTCATGATTCAAATGTAAATTGCATGATTTCAAGTGATTATCACATAGGCCCATGCATTATGTTAATTTCAAGGGAAAACTAAGTTCAAGCCCCTTTAAGCAAACTATTTACATTCATGCTATGATGACTTGATAGGGGTTTCTTCAGAAATCTGTCGTGATATGATACTGATATGGTATCAATATCCCAATAGAATATCGCAAAGAATATATTTTCTACGAATTTAGAATTTAATAAATAAGTTTTCGATTTTAATAATTTTCTCTTAATTATTTTATTTATTAAAAGACGAGCTCAAAATTATATGATACCGATAGGGAATCAATATACCGACGGAGTATCCCAAGAATATATTTTCTACTTATTTAGAGTTTAATAAATAATTTTGTAACGTTAATCATTTTCTAGTCCTACACGATACCGATATGGTATATATATATTGATGGAGTTATCACAACGAATATATTTTATACTAATTGAGTTTAATAATTTTTCTTATTTATTTCTTAGAAAAAAAAAAGACAACATAATCCTATATGATATCAATATACCACCAAAGTATCACAGAGGATTGAGTTCATTCTATATGATACTAGTATGGTATATATATACCATTGGAGTATATTTCATAATATTTATGCTGACGCCAACATGACGTCAGAGTGAAATAAAAAGGGGTAAGTAGAGTAAGAAGATAAATAGTTTGGGCCAGGATCCTTAAGGGTAAATAATTTGTATTGGGTCGATTAAGGGTAAATAATTTCAAATTAGGTCTATTTTGTGTACTTTTTCCTAATTTCAACTAATGAATTCATCAGTTTCTAAATGGGCCTTCTTAATCATGATTCAATAGATATTATCCTATATGACTATGCATGGTCTCAATTCAATTACATGATTCCCTACAGCTTCATGCATGAGACTATGTTTTTCAAGGATAAGCTTTATGTTATGATCATGTATTTACAAGGCTTTCAAGCAAGTTCATAAAAAGACTGAGACAAGTTTTTGTGATGAAATTCAAGCTAGGCTTGAATGATGGTGGTCCTTCTCACCTAAGTATGAATATGTAATGATGAAAGGCCTATACTCACATTATAAGGAGCTATTCTATGACTATGCTTTATGAATAAGTGGATGGATAGTAGATATGGCCCCTCCCACATGATGTTGGCTTTATGACTTATGATTATGACTATTCCATTGAGAGTTTACTTAGTATTGAGTGGATCTTGGGATAGAGGCAAGAGACCCATAGTAAGATCCTATTGTCCCATAACTACGTGCCACCGTAGGATAAAGGATCATCTGTAGTAAGGTCACCCATAGTAGAGGCTCGATCCTTCATGTAGCTTAGTGGATCCACATAGACATTAGGAGTCTACCTTGGCAAATAGTCTCCCCCTTTCCTCCGATGTAAGGAAGGGCAAAATCGGGACTCTATATTATAGCTGACATGGTTTATGTTGGTTAATAGTAGCTCTCCCAATGTTTAAGGTGTCCCCTAGTTTGACTAATGATATTTCACTCAGAAGGTAAAAAGGTCCTTTATCAATGGTTAAGTATTTCTTATTATGGCTACTAATATTTTTCATAAGGTTCATCCTTCTCTCATTGTTTATAGACTTCACTACATAATGAAGTAAATATATTCTCGACTCACAAGCTTTTACATTGAACATGTTCCATGATTTAAATGGTACTTCAAATGATTGCATAGTTTGAGCTTGGTCTATTGCATCCTCTTATTGTATCATGATATATTGCATTGCATGCTCATATACTTAGTACATTCAAACGTACTAATCATACTCTATGCCTAAATTGTTTTATAACGTAGGGTTTGGCTATCACCCAACACACTCTCGTGGCTAGATAAAAGACTCATTCACTTGATTGGTGAGTCCTTATGCTTCAGGGGCTACTTATTGAGTTTATATTTCCTTGCTATCCTTAGACGATGTTGTTACTTTGAGATTTCTTCTCTTTTGTTAGGGTGAGCTAGTGGCTTGTTCTATGCACCCACCTATGTTAGGATAGTACAGACATGACAAAGAAATGTATAAGTTCGTTTAATCGGACTTGAGCATTACCTTTACTTTTTGACTTTATTTTGAGACTTACCTATTATGTTGCTTCCTCTTGTTGATTTACTTGCCTTATGTATGCTTGATATGCTATGATGACTTGATAGGGGTTTCTTCAGAAATCTGTCGTGTTACACTTAGGCCCTAGTTTAGGTCGTGTTCAGGTAAATCTAGTGTTGAGGGTTTATGCAGTCAAAGTTGGTTCCGATGGCCAAGTTGATAGGCTTAAGGCTTACCTTGTTGCCGAAGATATACTTAGATATTGGGCTTAATTACTGTGAACATTTTTCACGGGGGCCAAAATATCATTTATTTGCTTCTCTATCTTTGGACTATGGTGGGGGTTCACCATTGGCGTCTTTAGAACAGTTAGACATTAAAAATGTGTTTCTCCATGTAACCTTGAGGAAAAAGTCTATATGGAGCAACCTCTAAGATTTGTTTCTGGGGAAGAGGGGGGAGGGGGTTCTAGTAGCCTTGTATGAAGATTTTCGTCAGACAGCTAAATTGGGGTGTAACGACTACTTCAATATTCAGTAGATAGCATTCTTTCTGAAAGGATAGAATGAATGTTCAAAGTAAGTTTTTCCATGGTAGCTACACAACTGCATGGCTCAAAGACATAGCATTTACTGTCCATCATTAAAGAATTCTTTTTTTATGAATTATCAAGGTAAAAAGAACATTTGCATGATGAATCATCACCTGCAATAGGGCTGGCCTGTCCTTGCTTACACACTCAAATAACACTTGTAAGCAAAATTCTTGGAAGTCAATGTCAGATCTGCAAACGTGCAATACAGGATTTACTATCAACTCATTGTCACAACCAGAAGACAAGAATATCAGGAGGAGGATAGACAATATTGTTAGAATCACATCTTGGAGGCAAGTTTTTCATTATTTGTCAAGCAAATTTGATAGGACTTCACATAATTTTGCTACATTCACATCATCAAAAACTAATCTTTCACACAATCTTGCTATATCATTTAGTTAGAAACTTGAAAATGAATTAGTAAGTACATGCAAATAGTCCTGCTTTTCAAATAAAACGTTATGAAAAAAACATTAGCATGTGATACTGAATTTTTTGAGGTTAACAAATGGGTTGCCCTAAGAGGGTCAAAAAATGAGCCCGTAGAACTTTGATATATTTTTATGTGGGGAAGCAAAGAAGTGGAGCACGTTAGATTTCTGACAATATTACCGTAAGCTCTTCCACTTAACTTGGACATTAATTTGGCATAGCACAACCCAAAATCGAACTCGTGTGAAATGGAATTTTGAAAAAAGGAAAATGAACAATTTGTAGAAAGAAAATCAGATGAAGAAGTAGAAAACAGACAGTAGGAGCAGTAGATAGCAACTTATGTTTGAAAAAAAAAGAAAATTATAATTCCTAGAGATCAATAAAACAAATTACATGGAATATGCAGGTCTATGAGGTTTAGATTACAGCTGTTCCTTTTCCACATCCACATTAACAGAAGGAAATGCAAACACTAGGAATAAGTGAGGATAAAGGTCAGAACAAAATTACCAACTATATCATAACATTTATAAAAGGGTCATGGAGTAGTTGAAACTAACTAAAAACACATCCTCGTTTATCAAGTCCCAGACAATTAGTACAAAAAAGAACTATGACAGTTAATTTGTTTTAAAAAGCCATGTTACAGTTTCGGATATAAATGCATTGTCTTCGTTCACCCTAAAACAGACAACTAAAAGAACCATTATATCAGCAAATAAGGAAAAAAAATGCAGTGTCTGATGAACAACAAAAGAAAAAGATGAATGCTGTTGGCAGATGACACAACCAGGTAATCAAAGCTCCCATGCTCACAGCATTTGAGGAGTTAGAAGTCAGGGGCTTTCATGCAAAACTGAAAAATCTATCAACCAACCAAATCAAACTAAAAGAAAAACCAATATATTTTTAGTTTGATTTGGTCTTTATTTTACTTTTGATACCTGACAGAATGACAAATACTGGTTTGAAAATTGAAAAAAAAAAAAAACCAAACCGACTTTATAAATACAAATTTAAAAATTATAATTACACATATATAATTATATTTTTATATGAATATTGTATAATTTTATGCCAAGTCTTTAGTCTTTTGCATTTTTGCTCTGAAGTCTAGTTCTTTATAATTTTGTTTTTTTCCCTTTACATTCTAGTTTGATTTAGTCTTTATTCAGATAAATCCAAGAATTTGTTTCATCTTAAAAGTAAATTGTCTTTAATTGCTCATGATTGTTTAACTCTATTATCATCAAAATATCTTGGTTAGGGTAGCTTTTCTGAAAAAGTAATTCCAAAAAATGTGTTATTCAGGGTGAAAGAGTAGAAGAATTACCTACTATCTATCTAGGGATGCCTTTGGGAGCCAAGTGTAAATCAAGGGGGATTTGGAAATGTGAGAAAAAATTGACCAATTGGAGGAGCAATTAAAAGAAGAAATGTGTATCGGTCGGACTTTGGAGTCGCTGAAAAAGTCTGGTTGGTCATCGGAAAAGTCTAGTTGAGTCAACTGGTTGGAGTTGCAATTTAAATCTAAGAGTGCAACACTGCAAATTTGAAAAGAAAACCCTAAAATTACTTTTAAATTTTAAAAACCTAAATTGGTCGTCTTTCATTAAGAAAATACAAAAGGCGAGGCTTTTCTCGCCTCTCGCCTTAGTAGCCGTTGTCACCATGGCGTCGCCTTTTGAAGATCGCCTCGCCACAAAGCTAAAAGGCGATGAAGGGTCATCTTGCCTTGCCTCTCCTCTTGCCATTGACGATTGTGGTGGACATTGTGGAAGGAAAGAAATCAAAGATGTTTTGAGGGCAAGCAGCGCAACCTACAGAATATCAAAATGAATTGCATAGCATTACACTACTTTTGGTGTGAGCAAAAAGTGTTAGGACAGACTGAAGATATTTTTGATGTTTTAGACTATTTGTCACAAGAAGTACAAATAGGCCTCCTGGATAGTAATACTTTTGGAAAGGACTATATTTGATGCAGTATACTTGTGGATATATAGACGAAAAACTTACAATTTCTTTAAAAAAATAAAAGAGATCTTATATGGACTATAGCAATTAGAATAGTTGTTTTCAAATAAAGAATGAACAAAGAGAAGGTGGGGTGTTCGTCAAGCCGGAAGGAAAAAAAGCAAAGTCAGCATCCAACTCTGGTACTAGCAAACAACGAAGATTTTGAAAAACGAAAACAAATTAAACCTACAAAAAACCCACTTAGAAGTGTTTTAAAAGGTAGGATGCAGCGAGGCGAGAGGCGAGGCGTAAGCCTATAGACACGGGGTGTAAGTGCTATGGATCAACAATGTGTATATCTCACGTATCTTCAATTTTATAATTTTATTAATAAAAATAAGCAAAGTAAAACTTTCAATAATTCTCCAAATAAATTTAAATAAATCACCAACAATATAGAAAAGAATATTATAACTATTATTTGAGAAAGGTAACAATACAAAAAATGATAATAGACTAGACAATCTTTAAAATAAAATCATCATCTTTTGGGTATCTACTAGTCCTTCCACCAACACTCAACTAATATTTGCACTGATTATTGTATATATATATATATATATATATCAAAGGAGAAGGGTAAAAAGCATAAGAGTAATGACTAAATATAAATAAAGTTGTCTTAGGAACATAGTGTTGTGAAATCTCTATACTATAATTTTTCAGGCACGTTTATCTAAAAAAAATTATGGCAACGTCATTTTTCTATGACAATTGCTTTCTTTATTTATATATTTTAGAAAAAATCAATACAACCTAAAAGAACATGATAACATAAAATATAAATATCATCACACCACCAACAAAAAACATGATTCACAGAAACAATACTTTAAAAAATCAAAATTAAATTTAAAACAATAAAAATCAACATTAATGCTCGGGCCATATGTTTTTGCATCAGGATCTTAATGCTTTTACACCCAGAGCTTATGCCCAAATTCTAGGGAATACACCCTATTGATCTACGCCTTTAATTTGCGTCTCGAGGCATTTTGGCATGTTGCGGCTCCAGACTCACCCCATAAACACCTTTGAAAACAATGGTTGGTTCTGGTTCTAATATATGAAAAATCAACTTAATTGGTTTGGCTTTCTTTTAGTTAAAAACCGACTCAAACCGAACCATGAGCACCCTTAGAAGATTAAGAAGCATTTTTTATAGTATTCATGATGTAAAGAACCTACATTTCTGTCCTAAGCCCAGCCTCCAAAATTAGCCTTTTCACTCTTATCCTGCTTTATAACAGTCGCAAAATACAAGACAGCAAAGCTAGTTTAGTATCCAGCAGAACCACAATTTCTTCCATCACAGGTTTCTAGGGTGTGTACTTTTGGTTAAGTGTAATTTTGTAACCAAGTCATCATGGAAAAATTTATCCATTTGTATGACAAGCTAACACAGAAGCAGAATTAGGAACTAAGAAAAAGGAAATAAAGAACAATGAATATGTACCGAGTCAGGAAAATGACCGCTAGAATATTGACTCGAGAATCAATAATGAATATATGGGCACTTGCCTGCTATTCCAGTTAGGGTCACAGCATAGCTGGGCAAACGAAATTAAACTTGGGTTAGATGAGAAAGTACTGATCAACTGATCTACCATGTCACCATCTCTACAATCACTCGCAGCTGAAGCTCTCAAACATGTCAAACCAAACACCTATATACAAGCAAACATAATTTGATGTAACAATTAGACTACACAAAGAAGAGTTTAATATTTTTAACAGAGAACTAACTTTGTGCATTGCTCGTGACAGCAGTGATTGACAGCCTGCAGGATCATCCGCATAGGAACATGCTCCAACCTTTCTTTTGACATAGAGGATACCAGAACTAAGTGCATCACCCTTGTCCCCTGAGCTCCATGGTTTTTCTGTAAAATGCAGATAATAGTGAACAAAATAAGTTTTTAGTCTTAATGTCCAGCTAGATGAAGCCAAATCCAATGTCAATGTTACCTTCAGGAATGTGATTGATGACTTGGGACCAGTATCGAGGGCCGCAGACACGAACAGCCTTCAACTATAATGCCAAAAGGGAAAAATTTGGCTTGACCTAATGTTTCATGTGTCCAATTATCTTAAAAACTTGTAACACAAGACCAGAACTTACAACAGCACGTTCTGGAAGAATGCACGGGGTAACCTCATAAAAACTTGTTTCCGCATAGTGTTCTGTCTCTCGAACAGTAACTTCTAATGGACAATAGACAGGTAAACCACTGTCCACATCAACTGTCTGAACCCAGCGAGCTTCTGTTGCAAGAACATACAAATGCCGAAAAGCCTGTACTCACCAGAAAGAGAATGCAACGAAGAAAATACAAATTAAAATGATAGTATAAGATGTTTACATAGAATATTAACCAAAATTGAAGACATCTTATGAGATCAAAGAAAGAAAAATTAATAGAGTTGCAAATAGAGATTCCACAAAAGGGGGAAAGGAAATAGTCAATAACCGGACAATTTGAGACAGGGAAAGCAATATGTTGAATAATTTCAATTTCTGCATAATTAGTATCAATCAAATCCAGAAAGGTGAGTTTTTTGAGATAAGTGAACTTCAAATTAGCTCCAATCCACTCATACTATGTGCAAGTAGTGCCAGTGTTTGCCAGTGTCTAGTTGTTCCATGGCATTTTCCGTATCTGAACTCACCTCACATGATAGCTGAATATGTCAAACAAGAGACAACTCCTTCCATAGAAGGTGCATTCATATGCACTCTTCAGAACAATGTCCACATAGTCTAGTAACTTGTTTGTCCACCATAAATAAGTCTCCTTTTTTTAAGGTGATATTCTCACGCACTTATCAAAAAGAGGTATTATCAATTTGACTCTCTCTTTTCCCTCATTTAAATTTCTCTGGAGGGTGGGGCCAATGATTGTCTCTCTCATTTCAACTGTTCGTCCTCTGTAGAATTTATAACCATAGGTACTCATACATTTGGCAGATCTACAGAAACCCCATAGGGAAAGTTGTCTAGCAAGTGCCAATTACTGAACTACTAAGTCACGTCCAGTATTCACAGTATCTACTCAGTAACCATAATCCCCCTAAAAGTCCATACAGGAAAAAAGTAAAAGGAAAAGAGTAGCTTTGAAATCCTTGAGAACTCATCTCATTCACATAATTTCCATTTGATCATTCAAAACTGAGAAGCAGAGCAACTAAGAAGGTCATTAAATTTCTAAAACCAAGGACACAAGGTCATCACAATTGAAGTCGGAGAACTGTAGTTGCCCATACACTCTCTTTGCTTTATGAGAATGAAATTAAAGAAAACTAAAAAATAAACTCTACAGTATTTTAACATAAGGTCTTTCACTTTCTTTCCTTATACTTGATTCATGTTTGTGGCAAGGAATAAGTATTAATTTTACTCAAATGTTTCCACTTGTGAAATTTGAACTGATCTGTTCAGAACTTTCAGGTGTGCGGCTCTTCAGTGAGGCCCAAGGCATGCCTAGGCATATGCCCGACAGGTTGGAGCATATGCCCGACAGGAACTGCACCCCACACAAGCACGCAAGGGCTGTTGTCCATCGCCTTGCCTCAGAACACGCCTCCCCAATGCCTTTGAAAATACTGCTACAAACCCGAGTCATATTTGCCCGTACTAAAGTATCACTTCTGCATTCAATTACCTGAAGGTGGCACCGGTTGTCATTAGGTCCAGTTGGCAATCGCGGATACAGTGTTATTAGTAAAGCGGCAATAGAACTTTTGCTGGTCGAAAAAGTCTGCATTCCACCCCCAATAAACAAGAAACCAATGGCTAAGCTTACCTGAAACAGTTTCAGAACACTGGATGAGAAAGATGGTCATAGAAGAAACTAGAAATTGAATCCACAATATCTTCTGCATCTTAATGCAACCAATTTGGACGTATAAGTACATACAGCAGATTCACCAATGTCCTATCATCAGATGTTTGTGAATCTATAATCAAATCCAAGCAGTTATTAATTGAAAGAAAGTGGTTTATGGTTAGAGACCTAGAGCTATCCATACAGGTTGATGGGCCTTAAAACAGCTAACCCAACCCATCTCTATGCCTGCTTCAGGCCGGGCCGGGCCGGGCCAGCAGTTCACCTTTTAAATAATATTTTTCATAATTTTTTAAATTCAAATTCCAATCTAAAAATGCTAACATAAATATTTATCAGAATATTACGTGATGTTGTTATCCAAATCTCAAACTAAAATTAAATTACCCTAATAAAGTTTATTAAGTATGACTTATTAGGTAAGATTGTATAAAGAATTGGGGCAATTGATAGTTCACAACTTACAGAGTTTTTATGTTTATGAGCAAAAAATACAACTTAAAAATTCAAATTGTATGTCCAAATAAAACTTCAACTTCATCTCATATGATTTCGAATTTTCATATTGGATTTTGTTGGTCCAATACAATTTTAGCTGCATATGATGTCTCTTTTTGTTTTATGGGTCTTAGTACAACAACAACAACAACATACCCAGTGAAATCCCACAAGTGGGGTCTGGGGAGGTAGAATGTACGCAGACCTTACCACTAACTCATAGAAGTAGAGAGGCTGTTTCCTGGAACCCTCATCTCAAAACCTTTATGGGTCTTAGTACAAGTTTGATGATTTTTAATGGTTTCAAGTAAACATCTAATTGTAGCTTTACATATGAAATACTCCTTCCGTCCCATTTTATGTGACACTAGTTGAATTGGTACGGTGTTTAAGAGAAAAAGGAAGACTTTTAAAATTTGTGGTCTAAAATCATCCATAGATATTTTTGTGGTTGAAAATCATTTTATTAAGGGTAAAAGGAAAATTTTAAAGTTAAATTGCTTCGAATTATAGTAAGGTAACATTCTTTGGGGACGGACTAAAAATGAAAGGGTGCCACATGAAATGGACGGGAAGGAGTATAATATAACTTTGTATTTGCATTTTACTACTTTGATCTTCAAACTTTACAATATGAATATATAATGGGGTAATATATACTTTGAGTTTAACTGATTTCTTGTGATTGTTAGTACTCTACTTCATTTTAATTCATCCATGTTAATTACATATTTTTTATTTGGCCTAAGGGCTGGCCTAACACAACCTCGCTCAAGCCTCATGGGTAGATGGCCTTACTTGGGCGCCCCGCTAGAAAGCCTTATTCTTAAATGGACTCTAAAAATTGTAGCCAATCCTATCAAATCACAGGCTGGATTAGGCCGCCCCAGTGCGCTAAGCCCATACTGACAGCTCTATTTATGGTATCTTTCCTTTTCTTTCAAGGAAAATTTGATGAATAATCCACATTATTTTGTTGGTGGATCAGACATTTCTCTGAT
>DF361027.1:3126-17992 GCA_000787875.1 Solanum virginianum | reverse complement strand
GATC
The DNA here is from genome assembly GCA_000787875.1 of Solanum virginianum. Lineage (NCBI taxonomy): Eukaryota > Viridiplantae > Streptophyta > Magnoliopsida > Solanales > Solanaceae > Solanum > Solanum virginianum. The sequence goes on along the minus strand of DF361027.1, from coordinate 17,988 downwards.
TTAAGATAACATCTTAATCATTCAGTTATGCATTCAGATTCAAATGTCTAAATCTCAATCAACATAAATGAGGCCGTAGACTGGACTTTGTCCAGACATACCGTTGCATTTTGTTGTGCAGGCAGCCGACCTGCCAAGATAAGCTTGGGAACCGTGAGTGCCTGCAAATGTTAAAACAACTTCCTTAAAACAACAGAAGGACTAACTAGTGTTATTCAAAGCAAAAAGCACATAAAAGCCCAAAGGCCCATTGGGGCTTTAAGTGTGAAGCGCAAAAAAAAACACGGGCTTTAATGCAGAAAGCACAAAGGGAGAAAAAATACACATACATATGTATGGTCCAAGAATAATAATTTATAAGCATGAATGACAAATATATGAACAAAGAAATTGAAAAATAATCACAATTAAGTGAAATATCAATTGTTTAGTTTAGTATCTTTAGAAGAGGTTCATTGGCAAGAAAACATATGCCTTATAACCTTGATGACGACACTAAAGCGGGGGAAGCGTTCAACCCGTTTAGAGCCTCGCTTCAGGGCTTAAGTGCGCTTAAATAACACTGGGAGTTACTTTTATATTGTCAACTAAAAAATATCTTGGACTATTCCAATTGTAAAAGAAAATGAAGGATGGTACCTCTGTTAAGAGAGTGCAGGTTGTAGCAAGTGTAAATGCACCACGGCCAAAGGGAAGGGCCGTAGTCCTTTGAGCAAGCTGCCATAATTGAGCCTAAAGAAAAGAAAAAAAAAAGAATCAATGTGACAGATAAACGCTTGCAGATGTATGTGAGGTGTAAATGATACAGTGATGCACATGGTCATCAATATTATAGAAACAATGTAATGTCTCTTTACAGGCAAGTCAACTGCAGTTAAAGTTCTTATTTCCTCCTATTATGCATTTAGAACTGCATAAAAAAGCTGATAACTGGGGAAAAGAAAAGGATGCAATGTTCTTGTTCTTTAAAAATGTCACCATCCTGAGGAGAGCATTGCACCAAAATGTGGCTTAGCAATGCTTTACTTGTTTGTTTTCTTTTTTTTCCCCAAATCAGTTGGAACCTACCAAATCAATGTGTGCCCTTATATAAATTCTGTTTACAGAGAACACACATATAGTATTAAATCAGTAATTTAACAAGCAATGAACAGTGTATAGAAATGTAAGGTACAAGGTCAAGAGGTGAATAGTAGTTGAAACCAACCAGAAGATGAGAACAAGAGGCACATGTAGACAATTTTAAGGAAAAATAATTATCATTACATAGCATTGGGGAAAACAGGTGGTGTTGTCTTTAGTTCTGGAAATAACATGTTAGCACATACCAAATTATTGAAACAGTGTACCTGTTGGAGGTCCTGATCTGATGCAGTTGGATTAACAGGTGTTTGAATGACAACCGGCCTAGCAGAGCATAGAAGACGCCTAACCTATATATCAAAATCATTATTTAATGATATTAAAGAAGATAAACAAATAATACAAGTGCAACACTTGACTGTGCTAGGAACTTTGTGATGAATGCATATATCAGTTATGCTCGAGAAACAAAGTTGATGTTCCATTAAATCATTGACTGGACTGGATCATCATGTACATGCTATGGTTCACAGCAGAATAGACAAGCAAGTGATTAATAAGGAGATCAGTGAAGATAAGGAAGAAATCAAAGAAGAAATTCTAACATTTTATCAAGTATTGTAGACAGAGGATGAGCAGTGGAAGCATAAAGCCAGCTTTGGAAATCTTAAGAGGTCGTTTGGTTTGAATATAAGTTATGATGGGATTAGTAATGATGGGATAAGTTATGTTGAAGTTATTTCTTATTGAGTGTTTGGTTTGTTGGATAAATTTTAAGAATATGTTGGTTGTTTACAAAGATACTCTTCACTTTATTAGTTTTTAATGTTTTTTTTTGCTAACTTTAGTTATTCAATATTCATTTTTAAATAAATCTTTCATCTTATTTAGCTTAGATATTTTTAGGTGTGCATTTTCATAATAATATCGTATGCATTTAAAATAAATTTAAAAAAAAAATTAATTTACAAATAGAAATTGCATTTTAGTTTGTTAAAGTAAAAAAGAATTTATGAAAAATCAAAATATAAAAAACATAAGAATTAGTGAATAAAAATTATACTATATAGTTTAATTTTTAATAAAAAAATATGAATAAGTATTATTAAACAAAGAAGTGAACGTTGTGAATATTATTATATATTGTATTAAAAGTAATGTAAATATACAAAGTGAGATATAAAAAGGGTGTAAAAGGATATTATTGTCATTGACCCTTTTTATCCCCGGGATTAGTATACCACCCAAAAGGAGGGATAATTTATTTCGGTACTATTTATTAGTCCTGTGATAAGTTATCCCACATTTGCCAACCAAACAAACCATTTAAGTGCCACTAAAATTTTATCCTAGGATTACTTTTAGTTATCCTTCACACCAAACGACCCCTAATAGCATTACTCAAGCAGATAAAAGCTGTCTGGAGAGAATTTTTGAAGAAGAGGTAAGAGCAGCCATCAACTCTTTTGCACCAGACAAGAGTCCAGGATATGATGGTTACACAATGACCTTTTACCAAATTGCATGGGATTTCATCAGGGATGACATTATGGGAGCTCTCAACAATTTCCACCAGCAACGCCACATGGTCAAGTCCAGCAATGCTTCTTTGATAGCCCTTATCAGAAAGAAGGAAGTCTTGCATCTCAGAGACTTCAGAACTATTAAGTCTCATAGAGAGTGCACAAAAGTTTGGCCAACATCTAGCTGGGAGGCTTAAAACAGTGGTCTAGAAGCTAGTGTCAGGGGAACAAAACGTCTTTCTTGAAAATAGAAGGATCATTGACCCTTCATTGATTGCAAATGAGATGCTTGATGGTAAATTTAAAACATAAAGGCCTGAGATTTGTGTAAACTGGATGTCGAGAAATCTTTGACAAATTTAGCAGGTCCTATTTATAGATATGCTAAAGCAAATGGGATCTGGAGACAGGTGGATTAAATGGATCAAATACAATCTCCCAACTGTAAAGTACTCCATTCTACTGATAAGAGACCCTCTTGGCTTGTTCTCTCCATGAAAAGGAACAAGGCAAAGAGGACCCTCTTTCCCCCTTTATTCATTTTAGCAAGGGAGGGTTTGAGCAAGATGCTGGACAAAGCCAGAACTAACCACTGAATTGGACATTTCAAGATGGAAAGTAATCCAAATCACTCAATTTCAGTTTCTCACTTATTATATGCAAATGATAACCTATATTTTATGGGGCTGAGACACTTCAAGTCCTATATCTCAATCTGACTCATGCTATTTGAAGCCATTTCAGGGCTTCATATTAACACAACGAAGAGCAAGATATGCAATGTTAATGAAAATCCAAACTTGTCCGATCTGGCAAAGATTTTGGGGGTGTGCCACAGGTTCTTTCCCTTTCACTTACTTAGGTCTCCCCTGGAGTGCAAGTTACAAAGCAACTGAGGTATGGAGTTGAGTGATGGAAAAGGTGGAAAACAAGGTTGGCAAACTAGCAAGTCCAGCTTTTGTCCATTGGTGGTAGGTTGACTTTAATCAACAGTGTCTCGGACAGTATACTCACTTACATCATGTCCCCTCATACCAATGCCATGTAAGGTGAGGGATCAGCTGGATGATCTAAGGAGGACTTTTTTTTTTTTGAGAAAGGTAATGCTGTATTCCTCAGCATTAAGGATATGCTGGAGACCTCCAAAAAACGGTTCCAACAAGAGAAAAAACAGAACAACACAAAAAAGCTAATAGATTACATAGAGCCTATAAAATCTAAAATATGTGCAGCTTCTTCAATCCCTTCTTCTTTACACCAAAAATAAAAAGTAGTCGAGCAGTTCCATTTGACTTTCTCAATTGAATTAGCCTGGTTTCGAAAGCATCTGCTATTTCTTTCTTTCCAGATAGACCACCAAATGGATGATGGTATTATACTCCACCATTTTTCCTTACATTTTCTCCCCCTGCTATTTCTTTCTTTCCAGATAGACCACCAAATGGATGATGGTATTATACTCCACCATTTTTCCTTACATTTTCTCCCCCTTCTACTGATCCAGCAACTAAGCAGATCTGCTGTATGCTCAGGCATAATCCATTCTGTATGAGTTAGTCCCAGAAAAAGGTTCCACAATTGTGTTGTCACTCTGTAATGGAGGAACAGACGGTTGCTGGTTTCCTCAGCCTCATTACAGAGAGAGCACCAAGAGGTTATATGGAAACCCCTCCTTTTCAATCTCTCAGTGTGGAGCATGCTCTTCTGGCAACCAACCAAGAGAAACACTTTATCTTGGTTGGCACCTTGTTCCTCCAAATCTGTTTCCAGGGGCTGAGCTTACAACCTGGATATTCCTTCACCTCCTTAATATATAGCTTGTTAACAGAAAGGCTTCCATCTCTAGAGTGTTTACATCTGATAGAATCTTTTTCTGCCGATAACCCATTGAAGCCATTCAGAACTTGTAGTAGCTCAGCGACTCTCCCAATCTCCCAGTCATTAAAATGCCTTCTGACCACAATATTCCATCCATGAGTAGACCATACCTCAGCCACTGTTTCTTCCGGATTGGTGCACAAAGAAAATAGGTTTGGAAATAAGACCATCAGTGTCTCATTTCCATTCCAATTGTCCTTCCAGAATAGGATCTTAGTCCCATTTCCCACCTTGTAGACTATGTTTCTACTTACATCATCCCACAAGTTCCTTATTGTTCTCCAAGCTTACACCCCATAAGTGCTATTCACCGTGTTGGAGACCCAATTTCCATTCAGCCCCATACTTGTTGACTATCAGCTCCCTCCATAGGGCCTGTTACTCTGTGTTGAACCTCCACAGCTATTTTGACAAGAGGCATCTATTCTGCAACCCCAAGTTTCTAATTCCAAGACCACCAGATTGTCTAAGGAGGACTTTTCTTTAGAAAGGAAACAGTACAGGGCACAAATTTCATATGTAACATGGCAAAGGTCTTATTGCCAAAGATACAAGGAGGGTCGAATGCAGAGATCTTAGCAATCACAACAAAAGCTTATTTTTAAAGTGGTGGTGGAGATATGGAGATTGAGCATCAAACCTTTGGACAGAATTGCTTCATGCTAAATATGACATATTAGATACTTGATGTACCAAAAGAGTAGACCCCTCTATGGAGTTGGTCCAAGTACCTTTAAGGTTGGAAATGGCTCTACTGCCAAGTTTTGGAATGATAATGGGTGATCAATCAGGCCCTCAAAGATTCTCACACCAGGCTGTTCCTGAATAGCCACAGAGCCAGACTCCTCACTAGCTGAAAACAAAACAGGCAACACCTAGGATATTCAGTTTAGAAGAAACTTACAAGATTGGGAGCTGGGAGAACTCATTGGTTTGTAAGAACTACTGGCAGACTTCTCAACGAATCTTCAACTTCCAGACAGCTTAAGATGGGGAGACTTAAGCAAAGGGACTTATCCTGTGAAAGCAGGTTACAGTCACATTAATGCAGCTGATGAAGTGACTTATGATAGGCCACCCCCGGAAAAAAAAAAAACCAAAAGTTAAATGCTTCACTTGGACACCCCTTCATAATGCCATTGTAACTCATGATAATCGCAAGAAAAAAGATTTTCAGGTGGTGAGCAGGTGCTTTATGTGTCACCACAATAAAAAAACAGTAAACCACCTGTTGTGTGCACTGTCCTGTGGCAGCTGACCTTTGGCTTATGTTCCTATCAGTTTTTGCAATCAGCTGGACAAACCATCTCAATTTAAATGAAGCAATAGAAAGGTGGAGTTAGTAGGAAGTGGATAAATCCATCAAGAAGATCTGGCCAATGGTCACAGCTTGTATTTTTTGGTGTTTATGGACAGAGAGGAATAGGAGATGTTTTGATGGGACTTCAACTCCTTACTTCTTTTTTTTAATGACAAGGGAAACTTGGAGCTGCTACCCTTATGCAATAGCTTGCAAACCACATAGGATTTCAACCCCTTACTGCTCTCTTCAATCCACATGTTTGATGAATATTTTTAGTTGGGACAATCTTTCCCCTGTAAATGACACTATTCCCCTTTTAGATTTTATCAGCTCCCTCTCAGTGGTTTAGCAGCCTTGAGTTTTTGCTTCTCGTTTAACTCCCAGTTCATACTAGGTTTTGCAGTACCTGGAGTTCTCACCATTTGATTAGGGAATCTGTTTGCATCTTCTTGATGCTTTTTATTATAACCCTTCATCAAAAAAAAAAAAAGGACAATACGCAGGGCCAAGCTCATCTCATATAGAACTGACATGAGAGTCAGGTTTCCATAACAGCATGTATGTGGATCAGCTCTTGACAAGAGTAATTGGATAGCCACCCAGTTCAGGGAAGTATGACTCACATCAGGTAAAAACTAAAAACTCATGGATAGCTCTCCAAAAAGAGAGGCAGAATAGTATTTACTGCAAAGCGGTGCCTGCAAACTTCTATTTTTATTCATGCACAATATCAATGAACTGACCTCATTCAATCGCAGATCACGACCGTAACGCAACTGGATGCCAGAGTTAAAAATATGCTCCATACCATCAGCCACATATCCCTCAACAGAATCTACATCCTCTAGCTTGTTATCCTCTGACTGTATTGTGTCAGATATCGAGGAAGGAATTGTCACCGGATGCAGGTTCAACATGTAAGGAGCAGACATACATGTCATAGTTACATTCATATGGGGCTCAAGCTCCACAGATTTTCTTGAATATGCTAAGCGTGAGAAAGCCAAATCCTCCCGACCAAGAAGAACATATGCAGCAGCAGGCCAATCAATTGGAGGAGAGTCACGGGATTTATCCAATGCCTGCATAAGAACAAAACCACCCCTTCTTTAATTAAAAAACAAGTCAAATAAAAAAGATCTTGAGTACATGGAAACATCTCAGTATAACTTTGTGATGTGACTGCTGCAATTAAAAGCAGAAGATTCTACATCCATTAAGGGTATAAAGATATCATTATGTAACACTCTTCCACCCATATTTGTGTGTTTGGGTGAAAAGATCAGAATATCAAATTTTGCACTTCTTTATTTTGGATAGGAAATTGGATGTATATTCTTTTAGCTCTTCACTTACATCTCGCAGAGGAAGAGAGACTCCAGCAGGTAGCAAGTCTAACTGCTGTAGACCTACTCTTTCACCAACCATTGCCAAGACAGTTAGTTCCTCTGGAGTGTTAAACGATCCAGCTGCAATAGCACAAGAAACACCAGAAGATAACCTCTTCCCCAAAAGCTCAGCACCGGATAACAGGCTATAGAATGATACAATTTTCCGTCCCCAGTTGACAACAGAACTTCCATCTCTGAAGATCAAAGAGGGGAGATTACTAATACCAGCAGAACAGCACCCATGCTTCAGGCAGGACTCAAGCCACCTGAATAAATTAGGAGGAATTCTCATGGAGGATGAGGTCAGAGATACTTCATGGCCTTTTGAGAGGCAAGGAAAGTCGCGTATATAATGATCCAAATAGCAATCTTCGTGTAGGAAAGCAGCAATATCACATAATAGAACCACCAGAAGACCCAAATCTCTGCATTAAGTTAAATATATTAAGTGGCTAATATGAGATAATGGAACCATAGTATGCAAAAGAATTGTACCAACACATCAAGAAAACTTTAATCGGTCACATCAGGAAAACTGCAGAGGTCAGCGTGTTAATCCAGTTAAAAATTGCTCAGCACAAATAATAGCAAGCAAAGGGTTGAGTTATTCATTTCTCAAGTAGCGCTAGCTAGGAGTAGTTCCTCAATAGAAGGTGCTTTACTTCTTAACTTCTATGCATTGAGCTCTACTAATAAGGTACCTTTCATTTTCTTATTAGTTGCTTTGCTTATAGGTACAGGTAGATGCCTTAGTAGGATTGTCAATCAGCAAGACTATGTTAAACTGTTAACACCAAGTCCTAAACACAGTGCGTATTCCTTGGTAAGATATGCTTTACCCACTAGAAACTCAAATGATCCAGAGCAGAGGCATTCAACCAACCTAACCTAGCAAAGAGAGATGGCTTATAAAGTCAATCATATGACTTTAATAAAGTTTCCGATTGAAACAACCTGAGTTCTGATTCAAAATTACCCCAACAACTATCAACCTTCGAGTTGCAAACCGACAGGACAAAAAGATATAAACTCATGCACAACCTGCTCCTTTATTTTTCTTTTTCTTTTTCCTTTTGGATCCTCCGAGGTAACAACAGCTATCTGTAGGCAATATAGGTAGGGATCAGGGCCTCATACAGGGTTCTCCTAAGTTCAGCCAAATAAATCATATTACAGAAAATAGCTTATCTATAGAGAGATTCTTGCAATTTTATGTTTTACGGACACCTGGTTATTGGATAACAAACAAATCATTGGAATTTAATGAAAAAACAACGGACTCCACAGAAATGCCAAACAACTTATGTTATATGACCCATACAACAACATACCTAGTGTAGTCCCACACAGTGGGATCTAGGAAGGGTAGGTAGAGTGTACGCAAACCTTATTGCAAAATCGATGCAGATCAGTTTCTATGGCATCTGGTCAATCTGTATCTCCGGAGCTATGATAAAATTGTGAAAAAAAGATAAGCCGTTTCATAATTAAAATATTTCTACTCAGAGATAATAATTTACAAGTTTTTAGTATCACTCCGGTGGCAGATAAGCTAAAATTCTATCCACTGTGTCCTCCATTAGCCACACAATTCATGGACCAACATTACCAAAAAAAGGTGGTTTAAAGATGCAAAGAAAGTTAAATCAGCAGAAGCGCTTGAAATTTCTCCATATTCATTCTGTCCAACTTAACTGATGATACAAATATCTTGACATTGGTCACAGTTGAATCATAATTCACAGACATCAGTCTCATTCTATAAAGGCTCCACCATATATTTACAATTTTTCCATCATATGCATCCTAAGAAGGGCTCCAATTTTCATTTAAATGCATAAAAGTATACCAAAGAGGTTTTGGTGTTATTTCTTATGGGATAAACAGGAGGATCTACGACATGTACAGTGAGAAAAGGCATTAAAGCTGAATTTAACAGGACATGTGAAAGGTCAGATATAGAAGACATTCTATACAAGGTAAATGTGAGAAGATAAGCTGGAATTGATTCCTCTCTTTCCCTCTGCCTCTTTCAGGTAACACAGATAGAACAACATTGCTTGGGATAAACGTAGGAGGACATGTAGTAGGCTTTAAATATGGAAAATTAACTTCCAGATTTGGTTTAACTTCCAGATTTGGTTTCCTTGTACTTGAAATATGCTTTCTCCTTTGATTGTGTTCTTTTTCCTTTTTTTTTCCTTTTTTTTTTAATTAAGTGTTTTATAAATCACAAGGCATCAGGGAGATGCTTAGTTACAAAAAGGGGGCAGATATCAGCTCATAAAAGATTAAATGAACCTACCATAAGGCTAAAGGGCTGACAAATCCAAAGGTCTAACACATGACTAAAGATCTAATAAAATCCAAAAAAGAATCTGGGTTATATACAGGGATAAGATTAAAACAGCTAGGAGTAGCCAGGCATCTGGCCTCAAGATTAGGATTGGTAGTTGCAATAGCATCAAAACATCTTTAGTTTCTTTCCAACCATAAGCACCAGAAAATACAAACAGGAATAATAGACCAGATCCTTCCAATACTTTGCACAGAGATAGCAAAATGTTACTCGGCAATAATATTTGTGAAGAGGAATAAAGAATTAGCGTCAACAACCCAAATGAAAAATGAACATTGAAGATGGTTTAACATGACCAATGAGCTGATGAAACAATAGATTTACGAATAGGAAAGTTACCGCTTACGGAGATTGTCTAGTTTCAAACTTTCGTATACAGTATGCAGTGTATCTAGGGTCTCAGTCACTAATTCAGTATACAAAGAATTTCCAGCATTATCTGATGTACCCATGGATGATCCAGGTGAATACAATCCCTGCTGATCAATTGAATCTTCTGAAAATCCAGATATAGGATAACTTTTTCTGTATTGCTTATGATATCTGCTGTTAATAAGAAACTCCCATGAAGAGCATGATACAGAATCTGAAAGTTCTTCAGAAGTATGACCAGAATCTTTGCATATTCGTTTTATTACGCTTTGAAAGGATTCCCATTCAGAATCAGCAGTCATATCCGTCCCACTCAGATATGTTTGATCTCCATTGCACCAAAGGAGAACAAGAAAGTGATTATACAACGCAGAGCTCAGCCCCTCAGCCATTGCGCTGATACAATCATTTGCCAAGGACGATGATGGATTGCGTCGCAAAGTACATCGGTAAATCTGAAGTACCAAAAGAAAGAAGGGAATCACAATTCTATCCTGGAAAGAAACTCTAGAGACCTATATGAGACTACATATGGTTATACAAAAATAACAGATTAGAGGACAAGAACTTAAAGCAGACTGTCTCCATCCTACTGATGCAATATTGAAATGTGGAAATTGAAACCCTAATTCTAAGAACAAGAAATAAAGATAAAGGATAGAAAGCAAGACACAAGATGGGAACTAATGGGCAAGTATAGTTATATTGAAGCTACAACCTCCGATTAATTGAATCCAACAAACACCTGTACTATGAGATGAACCCTCAAGAGGAAGGTTTCCTCTTGCAAGCAAACTATTAAAAATTTCAAGCAACAAAGCCCTCGGTCTCACACTCAACTCTCTCAAGAGTGAGCTCAAATTATCAACCAACATAATCTAAGTCCAAATGAGCTATTCTCACCTATTCATAGGTCTAACTATTACATAAATACCCTTAATGAAATAAGGGCCTTCTTATGCATGCGAATTGTATTTTAAGAATAGCCTCTTTGCATACATAGCCCTTTTCTCCCTACTCTGAGTAGTCTTCCACATGGAGCTTCTTTTTTTTGAAACTGGTAATATTACTCTATATATCCACAGGTACAACTACAACCAAAAGCATAGTTTCCCATCAAAAGTATTTCTATTAAAAGTTCAAAGGCTATATTTGTTGCCTAGAAACAATCTAGAACATCAAAGATGTCTTCAGTGTGAGCTAATAAACTATGTGTACACCAAAAGTAAAATAAAGCTAAGTGCTTTATTTTGACATCCTGTAGACTGTTTTGCACATTTTTAAAGCTCCTATTGTTTCTCTCTTTCCAGATTGACCACCAAATGCATGCTGGGACAATCTTCCCTCTCTCCTCCTTTGTAACATTTCCATCCTGTTTTAGCTACTAAGTACTCCTCTAAAGCATCCTGATTTCACCCTCATGATCCCCTTCAGGCTAGTGAACATACTCCATAATCATTCTGTCTATTTACAATGAAAGAAAAGATGGTTGACTATCTCAGCTGGTTCTCCAGAAAGATAAGACCTAAAAGCCAACTGATGACCCCTCTTGTCCAGGTTCTCATGTGTTAGAACTACTTCTTTTGCCAAAGGCTAAGTAAAACAATTCACTTTGTAAGGCACCTTCGGTTTCCATGGCCACTCTTTCTTCTGTCCCCTGGTTTTTATCGTATTTATTTTATCCATAGATTCTCAAAATTCATAAAGAAAGACAGAACGAATAAACTCAAATTATTAGGAATACGTCTTCTCTTCTATACTCGGGGAGTTACGTTAGCGCTTACGAATCTTTCTTTCGTAGGTGAATCTCGATGTCTATTCCTAGCTAATCAAGAAAGGGTTGTCCCCCCTCTCAATCAATGTTGTTCTATTGTTAAGGGCCTTGTAAGCAGACTTGACTGAGAAGTCACCTTTGTTGTCCTCCTGCCATATTAGCACATGATTTTCCTCAGCAAGACTTATGTGAACATCTAAATACCTGAACAGTTCTGTCATATTTTCACGCTCTCAGTCATTTAGATGTCGTCTTAGGCCCTGCCCAGTCCACATAGTAGCTATTAATTCCTCCAACTTAACGAAGTACGCTCTTGTCTTCACTACCATGCCATAAGAATTCCCTCCTCAGAGGATCAATACAGTTGGACACACTAGTTGGCATAGGAAATACAGGCATCATATAGGAAATGAGTGCATCAAGTACACTATTAATCAGTGTCAATCTGCCTCCCAGTGACAAATATTGGCATTTCCAATTGGTTAGTCTCTTCTCACACTTCTCCAATACCCCATTCCAGATCCCTTTGGATTTGCTTTTGGCCCCAAGAGGCATGCCCAGGTAAGCAGTTGGGAGTTCACCAGCTTTTCAACCTAAGACATTAGATAGGCTTTCAATTGCATTCACCGTGTTGATAGGATAAACAAAACTCTTCCTCCAGTTAATATGCAACCTTGACACTGCTTCAAATATTACAAAGATCACGTTTAGAATTTTGATTTGTTCCTGTACTGCCTCACAAAATACTAGCGTATGATCTGCATACTGAAGATGTGTGATCTCCATGTTGCTTAAGTCACCTACTTGGAAGCCCCTGATCCAGTTCTTCTCGTTTGCTATGCTGATCAAGTTGCTCATACCTTCCATAGCAATAATGAACAAAAATGTGGATAAGGGATCCCCCTACTTGAGGCCTCTCTAAGAGGAAAAGAATCCATTGGGAGTTCTATGATTAGGATAGAGAATTTCACATTACTAATGCAACATTAATCCAACTATTCCGGTTGCTTCCAAAGCCCATTTTACCAAGCATCTGAATAGGAGATTCCAGTTTAGATAGTCATATGCCTTTTAGATATACAGTATGCCTACAATCCCAAATTTGCAACTTTTCTGTCTTGACTCTCTACATTCATTTGCTATCAATACAGCATCCATAATCTGCATCCCCTTGATGAAAGCCATCAGTTGTCTATCCACTAGACCATGGATCATCTTCTTCAATCTTTCTGCCAGACTAATGGAGTCTAAAGATGGTCATTCCATTGCTCCCACTTTTTTTGGTATCGGAGCCAGAAAAATGGAGTTGAAGCTTTTTCCAAAGTTTCATGGAAGTTCTAAATAGGTGCTATCACTTCCATCTTGATGATGTCCCAACAATTTTTTAAAAACTTCATTGTAAAACCATATGGCCCTAGAGCCTTATCCCCAGCACATGCACTGATGCCTTCCAGGATCCCCTAAGGCTCAAAAGGAGCCACTAGCATAAGGTTTTCCCGTTCAGTAATCTTGGGGCAATTCTCATCTCCAGTTGTGGCCTCCATTCCTCAGGCTCTGCATAAAGTCTCTCATAGAAGGTCACTATTCTCTTTTGGCTCCTCTATCATCACCCCTTCCACTTTCAACTTGTCGATGGTATTGGATCTTCTGAGTGCATTAGCAGTTTATTGAAGAAACTACTGTTTCTACCCCCCTCTTTAAACCATATGGCTCTAGACCTTTGTCTCCAAGCCATCTCCTCTTTTCTAGAAATCTCTTCAAATTCATTGACGAGACTCAATTTGGATGTTATTTCCTCCTCGTGTTAAGCTCTGTGTTCTTGAATTCCTCCTAGAGCTGCTAGTTGTGTCAACACACTCTGTTTCTATATTCCTAAGCTCCCCTAAACAGACTTGCCCCAGTCCTTGAGTTTTGCCTTCAAAACTTTCATCTTTGTCATAAGTACAAAACCTAGGTTGCCAATACTATTGAAAGAAACCCACCAATACTTAAATCTTTTCTTTGAAACCCTCTGTCTGCAACCACCAGTTCTCAAATTTGAAATAGGATTTGAAATTTTCCCATTTCCCATATTAAAGCATAATAGGAGAATGGTTTGAAGTTACTTTCTAAAGCAAACTTTATTTTATGTTTCTGAAACAGCTATCCAGATCCTCTGAAATGAGAATCCTATCCGGTCGGGCAGTTGTATCATGCCTACCCCCTTTTCTCCAGATATACTTAGATCCAAATCCATAGGTTTGTCCTCTAAGAACTCCGATAAGTCGGTCATTGCTTACTGATTTTGTGGCAATTCTTCTTCTCTGAATTGGGTCTAGTTGTGTTGAAATCACCACACAAAACCCAAGGTCCTGGCATTAGACCCCTAGCAGCCCTTACTTCCGCCCAAGTCTCTTCCCTCTCCACTCTCCCGTTAGGAGCATAAACCCCTGTTCAGTTCCAATCAAATACCAGTTTTTTCCAAGTGAAACTGCACGATACCGAGTATATGCCAACACTACTAATCACTCCTTAACAATCCCTCTTATCCCACATAATGATAATTTGTCCCCTAGTTCCACTGGTCTCCAGTTGAACAAAATTGACCCACCTATTCCCCCTCACTTCTTGCGCCAGCTATACTATGTCCTCCCTTACATTAGTTTATTGAAGGAATACAATATCCGACTTCAAAGTTCTAAGGATATTTCTAACCATCCCTCTCTTCCTTGCACAATTCAAAAACAACTTTCGAATTTACTCATCATTGATTGGAAGATATCCCTCCTTGCTTCACCCCATAGCTCCAGAATTTGTTGTCCAGTTCTAATCTCGTTAATTAATTGAACCCTTCTTTTTAGCTGTCACTTGTGTTTCACCATTCTATTCTTTATTGCTATCAATCTTCTTGAATAACTCTTACACCTTCCCCTCACAGTTTTTTAAGTCAACGCCAAACTCTGCACTTAATTTGGTGATGTACTGTTGGACCCATTCAGAAGTGGTCAAATCCTGACCACTGCCTTCGGTTGCATCTTCATGTTTATCGGCATTGCTTCATCTTCAATTCATTTCACAATTAAGAATTGATCTTCATGTATGGTAATCAACTAGCTTTAACTTGCTTATTGTTTCAATTGTGTCCGAGGGCATTGAGATTTGTTCGAGATGCGAACTTGAACTTTCCAAGGCATTCTGGG
>DF361028.1:16585-53835 GCA_000787875.1 Solanum virginianum | reverse complement strand
AGCATTCCGCGAGATGGATAGGACTTTCTAGCAGTTGTCTAGCAAGCCGAAAGGCACCAATCACCGAAGGATGAACTTTCAAGGTGAGAGCCTTGGCATGAGAATTTTGCTTGTTATCCATAATCTCGAAACAAGGGTATGGCATCTCACAATCGTTGAAACATGTCATGGCTAAAAAAATTAAAAGAACAAGTGGAGAAGTTTATGTGAATTCTTTGAGGAAACTTTTTTCTTTGATAAATCTTTTCAACAAGTGAAAGGCTTATATAGAAGTTCTTGCGAAAATTCTCATTCATCCATATGGCAAGTTTTGGTGGGATTGAAAAAGAGAAAATATATGATTGATACATCAATGGGTAATTAATCATATTAAGAAAGATCTCTTAGGAGAAAATCTGATGAAAATCTTTGATTGACTCATCAAACAAAAATTTACCACATTTTGAGAGATTTTTCTTGGAAGAAAAAATTGATGAAAATCTCTGATTGACTCATCAAAGATAAATTACCATGTCAAAGAGAGATTTTTTTTGAGAAAATTTTGATGACAATCTTTGAATGGCTCATCAAAGAGAAATTACCATGTTGGAAGAAATTTTTATCTTGAGAAAATTTTAAACTCTTTTAAATGCTAAAAGGAAAGTAAATATTTCTTTTTGGATTAAAAAAAAGAGTTAAAATAATTTTCTTGCTAATGACACACATGAAGGAAATGTGATCACTTGTCACACTTCTAATGTCAAGTCCATATGGAAAGTTTACATTATTGACTAGCCATAATAATCTTTGTTTGGATCACTACAACAACTTGTTGGCCAATTTGTTAAAGTACCCAGTGCAAAAAAAAATTAATGGTGAGCAATTCTCAAGTAGCGGCCCAATTAGAATGCGACGACAAGATATAAATGATTTTGAAGTCTCAGAAATATAAATCATGAGTACTTCAACTCTCGTCGTCAAGCATCAGTAAGGCTACACATTGGCAAGTTTCAAAAAAAACTGATGAATATTCAAGTCTCGTCGTCAAGTTTCGGCAAGCCTACACGTCGACAAGCCTCGAAGTAAGGGTCATTTATAGACACATAAATTTTATTGGATTAAATTCATATAAAATTTGAGTTAAATCCATATTTACTTGGGTTGAATAATTAATTTGGGCTTTAAAAAATAGATAAAGTCTATTTTACTAAATTCAAGTCCAAGGTCCATTTCACCTTGAAGCCCAAGTCTACGCCACGTGTCACGATGATGAGGCATCCAAGGCCAGCAAGATGACGCCACTTGTCCAAATGATGTGGTGATCTTAGCCAAATGCAAGAACCAATCACATTTCGCCAAGTGTCAAAGTGACATCTTTAGGCCAATCACAAGCAACCTTGTCCATCCCTTACAACTATAAATAGGGGATAAACATGACATTCAAAGAGGGGCAATTCTACAAGACTTGAGCAAGCATTGGAGCAAGTATTATGGAAAATTACAACATCATCTACTACACATTTCTTCCAAGGAGTGATCGACGGAAATCTTCCCAGAAATCTTCTCGAAGAACAAAACTTCTGGTGATTAAAGTACATCTCTAAGGGAGCTAATTCATCCAACGATTCGAGAAATACGCTACTGAAAGCCCTCGAATCTTGGAGAAATTTAGGAGAAAGAATCAAGAGAGTAACAGAATTGTACTCACAAAATTTATCAATATAAAGAGAAATTGCATCTTTCTTTTATTTATTTTTGGTTGCAGTTAATTTTTAACACCCTTGAAAATTTGTTGCGAACAGCTAGTTACTTGTATTTGTGGGTATTTTTCCTACCATTAAATCACCACAATTTTATCTACATACTGTTACCAAATTAATTGCTATCATATATCATATCAATACTATTACCAAATATATAACTTAACAACTTTTGCTATCAAATGTTTAGAAATATAATAACAAAAATTAAAAAGGACAAAAAAAATACCCACAACAAAAAACAAGGGTTTTACCAATGTCTATACCAATATATCACTATAAATTTGGCTATATATATTGTAACCAAACTTTTTCTTTCCCAAACCAACCTCATACAGATGCTATTACCAAATAAATACCATAGCAATCTTTGCTACCAAATATTCATCAAAATAATTAATATTTAAGTGTCAAAGGAAAATCAAAAATACCAACAATTAAAATCAATATTTTCACCAATGTAAATACCATCTTAACACCATACATCTGGCAAAATGCATATTTTTACCAAAATTTTTCTTTCATATTAAATTCTCATACCAATACTATTATCAAATATATAACGTAGCAACCTTTTTTACCAAATATTCCAAAGAGTAATAAAAAATTATAAGGCACCCAAAAAATATAAAAATACCCACAACAAAATTCAAGGTCTTTACCAATGTCTACACTAAATATATCACAAATAAATCTGGCAACATACATATTTTAACCAAACTTTTCCTTTCCCAAACATTCCTCATACATATATTATTACCAAATAAATGCAACAGCAGTCTTTGCTTTACCAAAATAATAAAAATTTAAAACACAACGGGAAACAAAAAATATCCACAATAAAAATCAAGGTTTTCACCAACCTAGAGACCAACTTAACATCATACAATTGGCAAGATACATATTTTTACCGAACTTTTCATTTCGCAAACAATCCTCACATCAATACTAGTACCAAATAAATATCATAGTACGAAACAAACATTCACAAAAATAATCAAAGAGAGAGAAAAATAATCAAAGAGAGAGACTTTAATGTAAGAGAGAGACTTTAAAAGATTGTAAAGTCTTTGTACTCTTTTAATGTAAGAGAGAGAAAGTACATGGACATTTAATGCAGTTGGTTGCTTGTTGCCATTTTTTCCCCTTTTCCTGACACTATCTACACAATTTGTATTAATTGCACTATTTTTTTAGTTCACACGTTTTCTTTTTTTAAAATTTTTTTCATCTTTTTTTTTGGTCCATATGTACACTGTTGAAAACAAACTATAGACATTTGGTTATAAATAATAATTGTGGAGCCTAACATGTAATATCCTCTCTAAAAATGAACTTCCTACTCATAACCCTTCATCAGAGTGACTTCTAGCTTCTGTCTTTTTAACTATGGAATCAATTTTGAATTCCAACTCCAACATCCCCTTCAAAACTGAAAGATAGGAAAGAAACATCTAATTTGCGAATAATGAAAGTTTGAGATGGTTCAAACAAAGACTTAGAGAAAGGAAATAAAATTGAGATAAACCGATCTTTGAGAAAAATTAATATCGGACGAAATAGTACAATGCATTCATTTGTTCATGAATAAAGATAGGATTTCGAGATCTTAGCCAAATGCAAGAACCAATAATTAATATCGGACGAAATAGTACAATGCATTCATTTGTTCATGAATAAAGATAGGATTTCGAGCAATATGGAGAGCAGCCTATAAAATAGTATTTTACTCAGTCGATGATAGGGGGATAAATACTTATTTTTTAGATTTCCAACAAATTTGAGGAACCATCAATACTTATGAACACCTGACTAATGGAATGATAGAAATCAATGTGTCAAGATGGAGAATGAAGACTCAACTTTCATTAGAAGGCTTTGTCTAGGATCAATGCTTTTAAGTATCTCATATGTCACACCCCAAGCCTAGGCAAGATCGATACTCGATGATTTAACTTGTCTGTGCAAAGCAATAAACATGATCTTTATTATGAGACGTATATGAAAAAGAATGAAATAGATTCATATCATAAGTATAGTTTCTTAAGAAGAAATGTTTCATCCTTACGTAGGAAGTTGGAGAAATCACATATTAGAATAGAGAGTTTGATATGCATGGAGCATTCTCTTTCTTTTCGAGATGTTTAACCTTATTTTCATAGTGCTTTTTATTTCATCATCATTTGTTGCTATTGTGTTTAGGTTATTGCATTATTATGATGAAAGTTGTTTCCTCCAAAAACAACTCTTTACCTCAACAAGACGGAAGCAAGATCCGCATATATCATAATTTCCTCAAACTCCATTTATACAATTTCATGGGATATGTTGTTATCGAGCTTGTGAGAAGTTGGTGAGCTTGGGTCATTTGCAATAAGATTCAAAAAGCAAATCGAGATATGTTGAAACTTCTTATCTCTGGAAGCTTTTCTCGAAATTCATATTGTTAAATTGATTTTAGTAATGTATGATTTAATGTGTACTCTAGCTTATGGGGACGAACTAGTAGGGATTGGACCATTGCTTGCATTCTGAATTGTTTGGAAAAGCAGAAGACAAGTTTCAACTCTACATCATTTGGTTTTTCATTCTGGTCTACCTTTCTCTCAAATCATACATTTCCTCCAACTCGACATAAAATATTGTGACATAGAAGGCATTTTGAGGTTATCCAATTCACTCCAAATGTCCAAGTTCTTCCTGGGGCTGTTTCTGCAATTAACTTCATAATTATGGTACATTACATCTAAATACCAATGATGTCAACTGATTTTATCATGTTGATGAGGAGACAAGCTTGAAGATCTCAAATTTCAACATGAAGACTCTAATAAGACTCAAATCTTCTGTCATATTTATATCCAATACCTATATACTATAACCGTTACAGAATAATCTGTACAAAGAGAGAAGATTGTATAGTGTTTTCTATCCAAACCTGGACATAATGAACTATAGAAAGATACATACACATCATCAGAAAAGTTGGAAATGGTTCGTACTACAGCCAATCTCTTCAGGGGGCTTTGTGCTCTATCAACCGATCAGAGATTGAGGACGTCTAATCTGAATCCCCCAGTAAATCATTTAGCCTTAGACTCTTACGCCTTGTGGGGAGAAAGAAATCATGGCAATCTTCCGACAATCATACTCAATAATGTTGGTACTCTTGCAACCATTCCAGTCATCTAGCACTAATGTTACCCATCATCAATGAAAATGTGGCCCAACCGATATCTGGACATTACTCTTAAGAGGAATTTCTAAAATTTCATGCAGTCGGAAAGCCACATCTATTACACCTTCACTGCCTTCATATCACAATCAATGTCCACATGGATCTCTGATGGCAATGCTTCTAATGGTGCATGAACAAGGAAGCTGTAACAAAGCATGTCTGCAACAATAGACAACAGCCTGTGATAGGAAAAAGAAAACTCGGTCAAGTAGTTCTTGCGAGCAACCCCGACTGGAGTAAGAAAACTCCTTCCCCTTTTCATCTAGCTGTCTTACTCATGGGCCCTATAAATAGAAGGGAACCTCCTGGATTCAATAGAAAAGACTAAGAGGAAAGCAAAAGCAAACTTATCATGCTTAAGGTATAGCATATCTGGTAATTCAGAAGTGTTCCTATTCCATTTAGATCTTGTGCAACAACTAAAGAGTTGGACCCAAAATGCAGAACGAGTATTATGCTTTTTTTTGCAGAACGAGGAGATAAATGTCCACTAGACAACACCACAGGTAAGGGTTATTCCCCAAAAAAATAAATAAATAAATAAAATTGTCTTTCTTGTACAACAACTGAAGAGCAATGCCAGGTGTTACACCCAACTTCCAGTTATGTATTGTCTCTCAATTTTCTAGTTGCGCCCAGAATATACATGATTTCTTTCTCTAGTTTCTATCTGAATAAATTACTTGGCGCTAATTTTTCTTGTTCTTAAAACCAAGCAATGCTCTTTCGGAACTGAAGAAAACCCGAAAACCCTCGACTAAGCTAAATAGTACAAGGTAGAACATTAGAGTCATCTCAACTTAACTTTTTCCATCTGCTAGCACAATCTTTTCCATTTAATACAATGACTCACAAATCGTGAATCATACTTGCAGCAAGAGTTTTAGTTTCAAACTTATGAAGTTACAAAATTATACCACTGACCCACTTTAATAGATAGAGATTGGAACCATTGTTCCATCTTGTGAACAATTCTGTGCAAGAGCCAAAAGTTACTTTCATAAGTAGCTGCAAGAAGACAAATAATCACTCACCAAAGGCATATTTATGTAAAATCCTGGTTCTTAGCAACAATATTGAAGAGGATCTTCAAATATCAGAGCTTTCATGAGAGGTAATGTGTTTCCTAAATGACTTAGCTGCTGCTTCTCTGTGGTCCAGCTGCCCCAGCTTGTCATATACAATGGCCATCAAGTAAAAAGCTTCGGCAGCCAATTTGTGGTACTGCATATGAGAAGTCATTGTCATATCAGAAATGCATCTTCTTGGTTGTTATTGAAAATTTGAAGTTGGTCGCTAAACAAATGCAATTCCACTTTACCAGGAAGAAGAAACAGTTCAGTGCAAGCTATACAAGTTGGAAATAGAACTTAGCACGCCATTAAAACTGGAAAAAAAGCACGTGATTGGCAATCTCGTAGCACTCGTCATTTCAGACAATTATTTTAATTCTTTTTATATTTTTAGACTGATATATATTAAAATGAAAGACATTAGCCGCCTATTTTAATTCTTTTTGTTTGTTTGTTTTTAATGGTATAAATTAAAATGAGACGGGCATTGGCCCCCTTATTTTGATTCTACGGTTACATCTCCATTTGTCATGCCATTCTCCTGAAAAATTAACCTAGATACTTGAATTATATACATTTCGGCACAATAATGACAACTTAATTTCACCTTTATCTTTCCTATGGTACTCACTGGCAGTGCTTAAGTTACTACTACGTATACTTTAAATCTTTACTTTCTAGAGTATCTTTCCATGGTTCCAATTTCTAGTTGACTCTCCAGATCCCATTTGTGGGATTACATTTGGTATGCTGTTGTACTCTAGAGAATCAATGGAAGAAACATGATAATTTACCGTAGAAATGGAAGCGAAATACCAAATCTACCACTACACAAGGGAAACAAGCATTCACAACTACCACATTCATGAGAATTGATGAAACAAGACTAAATTTTGCAGATTAAACATCTAACGAAGACCATTATTTTACTAACAAATAGAAGCTGGATTCCAAAAATTATTCTGCAAGAGCCAGAAAACAGAACAAAATATGACGGAAAAGAAAATAGGATGAATTGGAGAGGATAATAAGGAAAACTCAGAGATATTTTATGGAAAATACTTTCTTTGGAAAGGGTCAGGAAAGTGGAGTAAATTAGTTCACTCTCTCTTTTACTTCACCTCACTATAGTCATCAATTGCTACTTAAGTCTGAAGAGCATTTAACTCACTAAAAACAATTATGGCAATAGAGTTTGAACCAACTTTTGAGCACCTCAACTATTCAACCAGAAAACTATTAACTCCCACCGGCATAGGTACCTGTTAACTCTGTCCACCTTCGGCGGATGGGAAGAAATCACCTAGTGTTTTTTGCTTCTACTAGAATTCAAACTTGAGACCCCATGATTCTCGTTCCACTTCATTAACCACTAGGTCACACCTTTGGGAGTCATTTAATTCAACTAACTGAATCCTAATCTTACAGAATTGTTACTTTTCAGATTCACTCCTTTGGTTTCTTTCCATTAATCTCACGTAATTGGTAACTAGTCTGTAGAGAATTGTACCTTCATTTTCTTTTTCACATTCCTTTTCTAATTTTCCTTCACATCATCCAATCAAAAGCTTTAGATAGTTATGCCTTTACTTTGCTCATGTATATTCTACTTTCAACCTATGCTGCTCAACTCTTCAATAATAGTGATGAGTGCATGTCGGATCCTCCAAAAGTAGTGCAATTTCTAAGGATCCGACACGGGCTTTCCATTTAATACAATGACTCACAAATCGTGAATCATACTTGCAGCAAGAGTTTTAGTTTCAAACTTATGAAGTTACAAAATTATATTTTTGAAAGTCCAAGCCGCATAGCTTTTAACATGCCGTAATTTGGTATAGCATGTTTAAATTTGTCCATATGCCTGAATACAGACCCCACACAGACACTCCAACACAATACAAGCACGTGGGGACACACACATACTTTCTTAGAGTTGAGGTCTTTTTAAAAGGTAAAGAGGAAAAAAATTGAATGGAAAAAAAGGAAGATGGATATCATGAAATACAACCTTTGTATTTCCTAGAAATTATTTCACTGAGAGTGTCTATGGTGTACTCCTTGTGGCACATTTATACACAATAAAAATTATCAAATTTCATGGATTTGTTTCTTTTACTTTAATCTTTCCTTTCTTCACAGGAAAATGTCAAATGGAGCTTGAAACCCAAGCTGAAGTTCTTTAATCAAAGTGTAGATGTCACTAATAGGACTACTAAATTGTTCCTTATTGACTAACCTCTAGAAGTTCCAGGTCTTCGGAAGCCTGCCTTAACGGTTCAAGTACCATCTCTGGTTCTTCGGAAACTGAGAACAATAAAGTCAAGAATATAAGAAAACAGTGCCAGCAAGAAAATTCAGGAGCAAGTTAACTGTCAATTTATAAATGATTAGCATGTCTCTGTGTATGCACATTATTTGAAGGTAGAGTCATATCGAAAGAGAGACAAATTAATCATCAAAGAATCTCAAGGTCAAAGGATATATGAACCCATGGGAAGCAGGGATGGAGCAGCAGCTTGATTGGGAAAAATAAATGGCAAATAGTGGCTGGAGATGAGGGGAACAGCTGGAAAGTTAGAAAAAATCTCCTGCTCCATTCGGATTCAAATCTTAGGCGTTCACAAGAGCTATAATTGCTAAAAAAGAAAAAAGAAGTCTCACACAAACAATTACCCAAATTTCTCTTAATCCTTTGGTTCTAACTTATGATGGGCCGTGTAAGTCCAGACAAGGGTATCCATTTGTTACAGAATGAAGTTTGCAAAATTTAAGGTGTTTGCATCATTTGGGGGACATGAAGAAGCATTATATTTGAGGTTGAATGCAGGATGTAGTTATAACTCAAAACCAGGATATGATTATACATAAAGCAATGAAATTCTGTTTAGTATAGCAATCAGTTGAGCATTGAAATTCCGATAAGGCACCTGAAAAGCTTGAGTCAGCAAGATAGCATTTTGCTTCAGTGATAAAGGCCCGAGCTCGAAGCTCCAAACCACCATGACCAAGAAGTACAGGAAATGCCCCATGTATGAGAGCCAAAGCTCTTTTTGCGTGACATGATCCAAGTGAGAGCCAAAGCTCCGCAAGCGTCAGTGTAGCAGATGCTTTGAGAAGGTCTAAGTTGAAAGATTTACAAAAGGAAAGGCTTGCCAATGCATACGGAATACCTAAAACAGCATTTCCTGATCTCTGAAATGGATGAAAAAAGTTCTATTACACCTTGATCATGTCAGAGAAAGTTTACAAGAATGGGCTTTAGTAAGTTCAAGTGTTACAATTCACTAGTGAAGATGCATAAATGGTGAAAGAAGTTCCATTTCTTCTGACAGGGTGACACCTTGTATAACAAAGTACTTGTAATAAAAAAAATACTGATTCAACTTGACCTATCCAACATAACAGTAAATCATTACCTTGTGAATCTCTGCAAGTAAAAGAAGAACAGTGGCATTCTCGACTTGTAAACTGAACTTGTAGCACATAGAGAAGAGAGAGTGTGCAACAGCTGCTGCCTGAGAGAATCAAATCAGTAAGAAGGAAATTAAGAAATTCTTTATATGTTTATTGTCCTTGAACTGCATAAACTAGAGGAAATCATCACCTTTACCCTTAGGAAATCAGAAGATAATGATAAGTACTTTCACAGCACACCACAATAATAAGTTATTAGATGTAAGAGAAACAAAATATTGTTAGAACTTGGGGTAAAGAGATTCGAAATGGACTTGTCTATATGAACAAATTTGATATTGAAATATCTTAAGGTAACAAGAAACAACTCATTCAAAATAGTCCCACATAATGATCATTATCACCACATTGGCTGCAAAACCAGGGAGTACAGTGGATGTGTTGTAATCATTGGCATCACAGGCCCAAGCAAACCGGCAAGCGAACTACTCATACTTGGAAAGCATGCTTAGGGTGCTTCTTATCCCCAAGGTCTACAAATAGAAGAGTGAGGAGGGATTCCACACTCAAAGGTAGGGCATTTCCCATTTTATAGGAACTTCATAATCTATACCAGAAACAATGCACTGAATCAAGCAAAGATCAAATATTACTTGACTCAAGAACCAAGACCAGACTTGCTGGTCCAGCCACTTTGAACTAGACCATGGCCTCGTGATTTTCATGAGGAAAAATGCTCAGCCCAGAAAAACATACCGATTTCAAGAAAATTGAACTGAAAACAATGAAAACGGCCTACTGGCATAAAGCATTGTTAAAGTGGGTTAACATCCCACATTGGTTGGGGAATGGACTAGTGGTCTGCTTATATGGACTTGGGCAATCCTTCCCTCATGAACTAGTTTTGGGTTGAGTTAGGCCAAGTGGTGTATCTTTACATGGTATCAGAGCCAAATCCATCCCCGTTTGGGCTCCTGGTCCACATCCACTTGGGCCTGGGCGTGATGGGGGGTGTTAGAGTGAGTTAAAGTCCCACATTGGTTGGGGAATGGACTAGTGATCTGCTTATATGGACTTGGGCAATCCTCCCCTCGTGAGTTAGCTTTTAGGGTTGAGTTAGGCCTAGGTGTCATATCAGTACAAGCATAAAAGCAATGAATTAATGAAAATATATTATCATCAGCACGATCGTGTCATGATTCACTTAAAACAACATCCAAAGACTTAAAGTCAAATGGATTTATAACAAAACCTACATCATTTCCTAAGCAAAGGGCAACCATAAAGTGAACTCAAGAAAACAACATCCAAAGACTTAAAGTCAAATGGATTTATAACAAAACCTACATCATTTCCTAAGCAAAGGGCAAACATAAAGTGAACTCAAGTATCCAATTTTCTATCATGGGTGTAGTGGAGCATCACCGGTTTAGATGAAAATGACTACATTCCTTTTCATTATTTATTTACCTTCTTCTGGGAACAAGAGAGCACATTCTTTTATTGATTAAAAATGATAGTACATGAGCAAGAAAATCCAATCAATTGCATTATTACAACATATCCTTTTGTACAAAGATGTAGAAATTGAATATCATCACCCTTATCTACCTTATTGAGTCACCTAGAAAGAGTTCTAATTATAGGAAAGCAGGCTACCTGGCTAAATTGGTTTGCTGCAATCAGTATTCGAGCATGGCGGAGGCTAGCTTCAACCTTTATCTCTACGTCTACTCCAGTTACTGAAGAGGCTAAAACACCAAGCTCATCACACAACTGTTGTGCTAATTTTAAATTTCCCCTGAACAGAAACTAACATCCAATCAGACAAGAAAAAGAAGTTAAAACCCAAGTAAATACTAGAGATGTCGCCTTACGTATGTAAAGCATGATCATGGAGCAATTGTAGTTTTACAAGCTGAATTTGCGACTTTGAAAGAGACAAAAACTTCTCCTCTGCGAGTTTCAGAGCAGCAAAAGCTTCTGAAGGTACATACATAAGCAGCAATTACTGAGTAAATTTTTTTAAGAAAAAAACTGAAGTAAAAACTATAGTAAAAATTCACTTTTCCTCTTTGCTTTCCTTTTGTTTTCCAAGGTATGTAGGAGAAAAAAGGATTAAGTTTTTTTTGACAGAAGAAAGGAAAGAAATAGATCTGGCTTTCGTACTCTTGAAGTCTGAGGGATTACATACAGTTTTGGGCACAGTACACTAAAGCGCAGCTTAAGACTGAAAACAATTACAGATCTCTTCTAGGCCATGAGATTTGATCAGAATTTGCTTGAGAACACTTTGGACATAACTCAGTAACCTATCATGGTCTTATTTAAAGTCCATCAGTTTCTTTTCACTCAACCAGAATTATGCACGATATTATTTTACTCTACAAGAAAAAGTAACTAGTTCTGAATTTTTCCTGCACTACTGCCAGAAATGCTTATTGTCCTTGATCTAAATGAGGTTATCTAGTATTTATCTGAGAACACTTTGGCCACAGCTCATTACCTATAACAATAATAATCCCACTTGACTTACTTCTATCCTTCTTCTGACCAAATCACACATAAATGTTATCCGCCTCTAGAAAGACCAAAAAAGAAAAAACTGGTCAGTTAAGACAGGATTTCTGTCGAAACACCATTTTTAACATGAGAGGATATGTATGCCATATGTCTGTCTTCAGTTTAATCATATATTTTGGCAAGTCTTGAAAGATCTGTGTTCCACATTGGTTGAGGGAATAGGCTCAAGTTTCTACAATTTTTACCACGACTCCTTCAATGATTTTAGGCAATTTTCACCGCACGAGCTAACTTGTCAGGTCAAGTTAGGCCCAAGGTCCATTTTCTTAACATGCTATCAAATCCAAATCCATCGCTGTTCTTGGTTGGGCTCCTATATTATGTTATTCATATTCCACATGTGTAGTTCTGAGCATGCAAGGAGGAGAATGTGTCAAGAGTGTTCCAAACTTGTTGAAGGAATAAGTTGTTTTCTTATATGATCTTGGTTAATCCTCACCTAGTGAACTAACAATTGGAGTTGTTGGGCCTAAAATCCATTTTCTTGGTAGGTACTTAAGGCTATAGAAAAAATGCAGATTTAAAAACAGTACTGATAAAAAGGGCAAGCCCCGTGCACTAAAGCTTTCGCTATGCATAGGGTCCGACCACAAGGGTCTCTTCTACGCAGCCTTACCTTACATATTTGCCAGAGGCTGTTTCCAAGACTTGAACCTGTGACCTCCTGGTCACGTGGCAGCAACTTTACTAGTTACTCTAAGGCTCCCCTTCATGGTACTGATACCATATGGTAATTATGTGTAAAAGAAAGCAATACCGAAAAAGGTGTGTTGACCTTATGGGTGTGATAAAAAAATTATATACATTCATAAATGGGAAAACAAAAGAATCAAGTGAATCAGAAAATAGTTGAAGTATACCACAGCTATAATGCGATGAGCCTATGAATATAGGTAAGCATAGCTATGCCAATTCAAGAATGCTTAATAAGTATTCAGATATATGTGCAAACCTTTGTATCCCTTAAATACTGCTAGATGCTGGATAAGTTTGCCATATGCTAACGCCAAATCCTCCAAACTGCAAGCAGATAAGAAAGCAAATTTCTGTGAGATGATATGAAGGCACAATTTCAAACAGCTCAACTACTTAAAAAATCATTATTACCTTGAGGAGTCAGCAAAGCATGTTGCATAAAGCAGTGCACTCATTCGAGCAAGAGGTGCACTAAATTAGCACACAAAAGGAGAAAATAAAATCAGTAAAGGATTTGAATTAGAACTGAGTGTTTGTAATTTCTACACATAGCTGACAGGTGACAATAAAGCATCAAAAAATGTGAACTGCATTGTAAGTTCCATCTAGCCTTTTTTGGACAAACAATGGCAACATCTGATTTACAAGCTTATAGGGCAAAACCATGCCTAAGAGTTGAAATTCATAATCTCTAACTGGTTTTATACTGTTATGTCTGCATGACATCCATTGGACACTGAACACTGCTTTCCTATTTACTTGCTTTGTAAATCCAATGCTTTAAATAAGTCTCTCTTTGCATGTGCATTGCACGTGTATTGCACGTGTATTTCATGTCACTTATTATAGAATATATATATTAAAAATATTTAATGCATGCATACTCAAAAATCAATTGATTAGTTATAAAATAAATTGAAATATAGCAAAAGTTAGCATTGACCCTTTATTGAATGGAGTCAAAAGACACTCTTTGTTTAACTCTATATGTATTTTATCCATCACATTACAAATTAATCTTTGGTAGACCTCCAATTAAACTTGATTGCTCTAATAAATCATGTCCAAAACAACATTTTTTTCATCAACTTTATCTATGATACATTCTTCAGCCAAAACAATCATTGCTTACGCCCGGACTTAATTGTCTTATCAAAGTTGATTACTCATGTTATAGATTTTTATAACCTCATTTTTTCCATTTTAATATATATGTCATGTATATTTACACCTTCATCTTATATGCATATAAATGGCATTTATTTAGATAAGTGTCATAGTTCAAATCTCAAAGATAGATATGAAAGATTGAATTGCATAATGAGTCATTTTTTCTTGATTTCTTTCTCACGTGACCTGGGTCTTTTTTTTCATGTTAGTATTAATCACTTTGCAAACATATATATACACACAATTATATCACCATCAAATTTAAGAATAGTACAAGTGACACAAACATACGCATACTCGATGTGACATATATATGCATATACAAATTCAAGAGAGAAAAATTATTATCAAATTGTGTTTGAAGGTGAAAAGTAATGTAAAATACCCCATGCTAATCTAGCTAAGATTGGTCCAAACCAAGAGAAAATTTTAAAATTATACTGTAGTGAACCAGGTCCGTGTCGCAGACCTGGTAGGATTTTTGATCAGCGAAATTGGGAAAATAAATTTTTGAAACAGTGGAGTCCGCAACACGTGGACTTTTTTTTATTTTTAGCAAAACTGAACGTCGAGACTAAGTCCACATTGCGGACTTGGTGATCAATTTCTGCCCGACGTTTGTCTTAATGAGGGGCATTCAGGTCTTTTTCCCACAGTGAACAAGCCTAACCCTGCACTTTTTGGGACCAAAATCCATCCGATATCAATACCTAAAGCAGTTTCTTTCTCATAAACACATAAAATTCTTTGAGAACGAGGATTAGGGAGGAGAAAAAGGAACGAGGGTTCGACAATTTCAAGCCTAATCTTCAACTTTCGCTAGCCCAATCTTCATTCCATCTTCATTCCAGGTATGTAAGCCAATTCCAACGTTGGACTAAGTTCGTCCTCGTGTCCTACCCATTCTCTTTTCAAACCAATTAAGCCATGAGTTTGAGATTAAATCTCCTTTTTGTTTTGGCAAAAACTGGTCCAGAGACGGGTCCTAGGGGTTTCTCGGTTGATCCATAAAACATTTATCCTATAAGAAGAATACCAAGTGCCATGATTTGTCCTTAAATTTTTTAAAAATTATTCAATAGGAAATTCCCTACTTTTGAACCACCGCCTCATTAAATTCTAAAATACTTCAACTATTAAGATTTTAAGGCCTTAATACTTGTCCATTCAAGATGAAAACACTTGAATTCCGAAAGAGGGAGTAGTACTTAATATTTTGTATTTGAAAGTACTGACAAAAATCTTTCTAATTAAGCAGCAAGCAGACTTGTTGCTCCTCCTTAATAACCCTCCCCTAAACATTGATCACAAGTAGTTTGACTAACCATGCAGTTAGCAAATTTTAACATTGGCAGTGTCACCCAGGCAGGATATTTTCATGCTTCTGAAACAGCACTTTAACGAAAACTGCATAAGGAACATACCGCACGTAGAAAACGGTGGGGTACTTTATGCAAAAATAAGAATGAGAACGCCACATCACCTGCCGTATACCTCCCAGGCAGTAGCGCGGAACAAATATGAAGAGCCTAAAAGTTGCAGCACAGATCCAGGAATGGAACATGGCTGCCCACAGAACTGGAATGCGTCAGGATTACTCCTACATTCATTCTCCTGGGAAAAGATAACAGAACCTTTTGGCTTCTTTAAATTCTTAATCCATTGAGTACAAGAAGCCCCGTCTGGAATCATCAGGGAAGCCTCATCACCATATTCGTTAATCAGATGAGAACTCAACCTCAGTTCCTGAAAGGATGAATATAATCAGGATAAAGAAATGGACAACTCAAGAGCAACTTTACACTTCAAAAGATAAAGCAAACATCTAGCAGCGAATATAACCTTGCAGACATTGCTTGGACATGTTGCAAGTTTCATGGAAGCCTTTGGACCAAATGAAAGCAAAGGTCGTTGCACTTGCTGCACATTAAATGTCATAGGTTCAGTTTCCTTATAAAGCACAGATAAAAGACATCAACCATAGAAATACAATGTTCAGCACCGACTCTGCCTAATCAGAGGAATTAATATTCCTAGTGCTAGTGTTAACAAGAAATACGGAGAAATATTCAGCCTTAAAGTAAAAAATGTTAATATTACTGCTTTATAAGAACTATTAAGTTCATGAACTAGATACTTCTTTCAAACAAATTTTACCTTTACATAACACACTGTACTCGTGCTAGTGGATTTTTCCCTTGGTGTATGCTACGACTTGAATCACCTTAGATTATTTGGTCACTGTAATGAAGAGAGTGATTAAAGAACTTACAATCAGGTCAAATTTAGCCAAGGCGAGATGATTTGATGCAACCAGCCGCTTCAGCTTTAGACTTTCTGCTCGCTTTAAGGATCTTCTCAGGAGAACATATAAGAGTTGTTGAGTGGATAATGAAGTTCCTATACTGGTAACTGGTGAATAGGATGAACCAATAAGTCCCCTCATGTTTGAGACTCCAAATTCAGACAACAACTTGCAAATTGCCGCTAACGTGTAAGCAAGACAACCGTCATTGTTTTGCTGCACATGAGGAATGGAGAAATATAAGATCTCTTAGTAAGAAATGTACATAAATTAAATAAAAAGGCAACTGTACAAAGGAAAGTTATTAAAGGCACGTCTGGCCTGTTGATGTCTTGAAAAACAATGATAAACTGGGATGACCTAATGTCCATATTTCTTGCTCTCTCCATGGCAAGAAGTAAAAACCTTTTTACCAGGGTTTGATCAATACAGTTTAACAACAACAATATACCTAGTGTAATCCCACAAGTGGTAAATGCATAAGTGTGAATTGATCCCTATGACAAGCTAAAATCATTGAGGACATATACACTTCAGCTGAGTCTTTATTTGTATCTATTCATCAGCGGGTTTCACATTTTAGCATTTATACAGTTCAGAATAATCGGATGATAGTGGAAAGGTTTCCATTTTATGGGCAGATCCTTGGCCACTTAGTCTTAATGCATCTGTCATAAGGGTTCTACTGTAACAGAGACAGATGTTGTTTTGGAGATTTCTAATATCAGGATCTTTTCAAATTTATCTGCTCAGAGTTTGCACGTTTCGGAAGTCAGCTAAACATGTTGTGCAATTTGTTAAAAATTGTTAAAGCTCCCCTCAAGATAAAGAGTATTTTTTTTCAAAGTTAGATGATTGTAACGGTTGAAGTTTTTAGTCGTTCATAAATAGGGAAAAATGCAAAAGCTAAAAGCACTTCAAAATATTTTAAAAAATAAAAGTGAGAAGTTGTATTGAAAATATAGCAGATGGGATTCATGTAAGTTTTTTCACAACATGGGATGTGATAGGAAATTTCTAGGATGCTGAAATCATTTGCAGATAGATCAAAAGATGAAAATAGATGCAGTACCTTTTATGTATAGTATATGCTCTATTTTGATATTTTTATTTTGTAAACTATGCAACAACACAACCAGTGAAATCCCACAAGTAGGGTTTGGAGAGAGTAGAATGTAGGCAGACCTTACCACTACCTCATGAGATAAAGAGGTTGTTTCCAGAAGACCTCGGCAGCATATTTTGTAAACTATAATAACACTAATTTCCCCAGGTATCCAATCATGAATGAAGGTCCAACATAATCAATACAATAGCAGTGCTTGCACATCATCATGTGCAGACAACCCATGGAAGGAAATATCGAAAAATGAATCATTTGACAACAAGTTGGTGACAAGAAAAGCATTTGCTCATAATCCTATAATGCAGTTTAATGGAAAACGCCTAAGGAAGAAAGCAGAACATTCAATGATCTCCAAACTATTCATCAGCGATCGGATGATAGGTGCAACTGCTACTATGATATCCTTCTTTAACAGTTGGTATCCATCAATTGCATTTTTAACTCCTTACTAGGATAAACTCTTCAAGCCAAATGATTGTAGACTGCAATCAATAGAATTAAGTTGGGGAATACAACTAATTTAAACAAAGATTAGGGGTTGGCCTCAATTAAGTTAATTTTCAGTAAGTTATGGACTCTTCTGCAAATAAGTCAGGACATCACTCAGCATCATGTTTTCTTACACGAGTACATGTTCTATCCAGCATATTGTACAACTTGAGAAGAAACAAAACTTGAAACTGGTGACTGAAAACAATGAAAATATGGCATCAAAGAAGAGCTCTTTGTCCAACAGATAAAGTTGCAAGTTCTAGAAAGAAGGGAAAGAAGATTCTACCAATGAGCAGCCACGGCTAAAATTGCAAAAGATACATGCAAAAAAGAAGCAAACAGGTTCCCCTATGATTGCTATGCAGAAAGAACCAATTACAAGATAGTCAAGAAACATCCTATTGTAGAAAACAAACGCATGGAAAGTTATGTGCACAAAGTAAGGGCATGAATCAGCCCGAAGAATAATTGCTCAAAAAGATGTGTTGCTCGCACTCTTCAAAAGTATCAGCGATTGCATGTCAAATTCTCTAAAAGTAGTGTATTTTTGGAGAATCTGACACGGGTGTATCATTGAAAGTGAAGAGTCCGCGCATCTTAGCCAAAAAGTACTCCATCCATCCTAATTTGTATGATACGCATTCATTTTTGCAACGCCTTGATCAACTTCTATAAATATTGATATTCTAAACAATCTCAGCTCATTTGATGATTCTGATCAGTTTAAGAAATTCAAATTCAGACAATGACATTTTGTCCCATCACACCAACTTATCAACTGATGATAATAATAATTACTCCCTCTGTCCCATTTTATGTGGCACCCTTTCCTTTTTGGTCCGTCCCAAAGAGAATGTCACCTTACTCTAATTGGAAAAAATTTGGCTTTAAAATTCCCCTTTTACCCTTAATGAAATGAATCTCAACCACACAAATTTCTCAGAATGATTTTAGACACAAGTTTCAAAAGTCTTACCTTTTTTCTTAAACATCATGCCAAGTCAAAGGGTGCCACATAAAATGGGACCGAGGGAGTATAATTTCTTACTACTAATATAATAATAAGTCAAATGATATTTTTAGAACTCCATGGTCATTCATACTACATTTAACAAAATGAGTAAGAAGCAGTATAATGCTTGAGGTTTCGATGATAGTCAAGAGGATGAGAAAAGGTAAATTTATAGGGGTCCATCCACTAAGAGTTTCTTCCTCTTATAAAGCACCACTAACTGACTTTATTTCTGTCCTAAAATGACAAACAAACGCAGGAGAGGGAGGTCAACCAATGAAACTGACAATCTTGTCTTGCTAAGTACTAGTCTATCAATCACAAAATGCCACTACAAGTGATTAACAAAGCAAATTTTTAACATTTTATCAAAATAAATGTATCATTGCAGAGAACTTTTTTTCAGTTATTAATATTATTGCTTATATATTATATATTTATTTTTTTACTTTTAGCTTTTCTGGTATGAAAATGACATGAGTTAAACTTAAATGAGGAAACACAGTCAATGAGGATTCATATAGCCAACTCTAATTTGTTTGGGATGTAGTAGTTGTTATTGTTAGTTGTATCATTGCAGATGCTTATGTTGATTGCCATTAGGATCCCGTTATTTTGATCTTGGTTGCCTTTCATCTGAAAAGTATTCATATGACACATTTGTATTGGCACAAGTCCAAAGAATATGATATGCCATTTTAGAGAATAAAAGAATGAAAGATAACATAATGCAACAGAAAAAGGAAGCCATAGCCGAAAGAAAGGGAAGGAACAAATACGGCTACCTGCTGAGACACACGGACTGCTTCTGTCAACACCTGAAAAATATCAAGCAAATAATTGTCATACAAAAATGCAACACCAAAGATCCTAAGACCACTTCTATCCCCACCCTCACCTTCACCACACCAATAAACGAGGGGTATGACGTACATCAAAATCAATAAAGTAGCATAACATGGACAATGAACTTAGGAAATGACATTGAATATGCCTACCTCCAAAGCTTGCTTCGGGTGCCCAAAATGAAAATGCATCATCCCCAAGCATAATAAAGCAATTTCATATCTGCCAAAGCTATTGCAGCCTGTTGAAGAAGAGGATACAAAATCACATCCTTCTGTCCCTGCACTTTGGTAAAAATATTTCTCAGATCCATTTGCATGGTGTTAGAATATCACGTAAATACGTTTCCAAAGCTACAGTTGGCCCAAAGGGTTAGCTCCAGGCAATTATCTTGGTCATCAAAACTTATCACATATATGTGTCTAAAATTTTATTGTAATTGAATAAAAATAATCTTATAGAACAGTCTATCATATACTGTATCTATGTTCAATTATAGAATATTTATTTACCTTGTCAGCATGGAGACTGATAACCTAAGGTATTGTGTGTAGACTATGACTCATATATAAGGAGCGCCTCTAATAAATTATGTTAAAGATCAAGTTAATTAGAAATTTTTCTTCTTTTAATACAGCATTAGAGCATCTATGGTCTTGGTAAAGACTCAGAGTGCATCGCCTGCCCGGCCATTTTTTTTCTTTCATTTTGGTGTTAGGCACTGCTCCACTCTTCAACAATTCTTGTCACTACTCTATGAATGGCCATTCATTCATCCAAGCGTTGATCCTCATTCCGTCAAACTGATGCCACTCCTCTCTTTAGAATCATTCAGGGCGACCATTTTGGTGCAATGAATCATCCTGGCAACTGACAATTCTATTTTCTATGTGATTCGTGCCCTCCTCTAAACCTTGAAGTATTATCGTTTTTTTGTGATTCAAGTTACGCGGATAGTGTCTTGAAAACTTGCAGCACCATATGTATGTTTCGTTCGAGAATAGACACCTCTTTATTATGGGAAATTCAAGGCTTACTCTCAAAATCTTCGTTCACCCAATTTTGCAAGCACTTTCTTGTATTATGCACTTACCAAAGACCCTTTAGAGGAAATAAATTAGAGCAGTTATATTTTGTGATTGTGCACTATTCTAATAAGATTTACATAAAAGTTCTATTGACTTCAAATAAGTAAACAAGTTAATCTTCCCACTTTGAGTTTGAGGGGGTCTATTAGAATATCAAGTCTCGATCCATTTCTACTTGTATGAGGAAAATCTTCTAACATATGTCATTGATATTCTTATTTGATTATAGAATATTTACTTACCATATTAGCATAGAGATTGAACACCTACCATATTACATGTAACCTAAGACTCCTAAATACGGAACACCTCTTGTAAATTGGTGAAAGAAATACCCAGGGTCTATTTTTTAGGAGTTGAATTAGACCCAAAATCTATTTTCTTATCATGGTATCAAAGTGAGACCACCTAAGTCTTGGTTCACCCAATGTTGGACCCATTCAGGGTAAGTTCAAAAATGGCCTAAGATGGGTTGGTCTTGGTATTTTATCCCCAGTTAGAACAGTACAAAAATGGCCTCTATAAGTGGTCTTGATTTTTGGCCCCGCTTAACAAATTTTTTTAAAAAAAAAATAGCCTCCACTTCAAAAAAATTCTAACTCTTGCCCATAAAACAGAAGTTCAAGATATTTTAAGACAATCAACATGCTCAATCGACCAGAAGTTTAACCTTACAGCAGAAGTTAGAACTCATGTATACAGGTTGCCATCAGGCATAAGTTCTAATCTTTTGCCCATAAGGTAGTCATTCAGGATATTTCAAGACAGTAAACATGTCCAATTGTTACAAGTTCCTCCTTATCAGCAAACGTTAGAATTTATGCCTAATGGACAACATAAATACTTCTTAACGAATTTTCTTCAAATTCAGGTCCTTTTTTTTCAGAATTTATTTAGCTAGGATGAAAAATTCAAGACTGAACACTTTGGGGACATTAGGCGTAATTTTCTCCATCATATACTGCCCATGCTCCACATGTCTAGTCCTGAGCGTGAGGGGAGTGATAAGTCCCACAACGGTGGGTGGGATGCAAAATCTATCTCCTTATATGATCTTAGGCAATCATCAACTCTTGAGCTAGCTTTTGCAATTGAGTTAGGCCTAAGATCTATTTCTTTATCGGCTTAGTATGCTAAGGGACAAATTCTTATTTTTCAATAAATGGACACAACAAAATTCTATAAAAACCTTATACTTTAAAATATTTGTTTGCCAATATACCATCTAGAAAATTAATTCTAACAGATTTTTCTTATTCTAGCAAGAGAAAATTACAGTCCAATATCTTTGAGCCATCTAGTTTATAAAATATGTACATATACATATAATATACATATTTATACATATAATATACATACCTAAACATACAATAGACATATATACACACAACATATAGACATCGTATATAACCAAGAATTTTGCAGTGTATACTTGAGCCATATTTGATAAACTCGACGGTCAAATGGTATATATTGGTAACTAATCCTTCTATTAATTGCTTTTACAGAAATGTGTTGCACCTAGGAACCAAACATCTAACTGAACCTACTAATCGGCCATTTAACTTGAAGATATAACTGAACTGTTAACGCCCTCAAGGCCTAATTAGTCTATGTTCATAAGCATGATAAGATCATCATAGGTAAAGGTGGCAAATGGTTGGATTGGATCAGATCGGATTTCAATTATCTTGGTCATCAAAACTTATCACATATATGTGTCTAAAATTTTATTGTAATTGAATAAAAATAATCTTATAGAACAGTCTATCATATACTGTATCTATGTTCAATTATAGAATATTTATTTACCTTGTCAGCATGGAGACTGATAACCTATAAAATGGTTCTAACTCACTTTAATCTCCTAAAGACAAAAAAAATATTAAATCAAAGCTAGATTGTTAATGCTCAACCCCTATCACCCCAACCCCACTCCCAAATAATTTTTTTTTTTTAAATATTTTTTCATACGAAAAATAATTTAAATTTTTTCTACTTTCGTACCCTATCCCCCATTCAATCCCATCCCACCTTAACTCGCCCGCACCTTTTCCACACCCAATTTTTAAATTAGAAAATATTAAGAAAAAATTCGTGCACCCTATCCACCCCTCACCCGTCCCTACCCTTCACCCTACCACCAATTTTTAAAAAATAATTAAAATAATTTTTTAAGAAAACTTCACCCCCAAACCCCACCGGATCCCCTACCCCCAATTTTTTTAAAAATAAAAATAGAAAATTCAAAAAAGAAAGCTAAATTTTTTTCACCAAGCCACCTCTCACTTAATGGAAAAAAAATAAATTTTTTCTCCCTCCTCGTCCCCACCAGACCCCCTATCCCCAAGCTCAAAATTTTTTTAAGGAAAAAATAAAAAATTCAAACAAAAATATTCTCACCCCCCTCTCCCCTCAAGTTTTAAAAAAATAAATGAATAATAAATAAATAAATAAAAATAAAAAATTATTTTTTTCGCCACCTCCCCCCCTCCCAACCTTCCACCCTACCCCTACCTCCACCCCACCCCTAAATTTTTTTTAAAGAAAAATTAAAAAAATTCACCCCCTCCCCACTTCCCCTTGGACTCCCTACCACCATCCCCAAATTTTAAAATTAAATTAAATTTTTTCCGCCACCACTTCCACCCTTCCCTCATCTGACCCCCTACACCCATCCCCACCCCTAAACTTTTTTAAGAAAAATAAAAAAAAAATCACACACAAAAAAATTTGTTAGTGCATTTAAGATTTTTTTATTATGAGTGGAGGATCTATGGGTCCATATAGATACCCCATATTTCATCTATTTTGACCATATTTGTATGAGCTCTTAACATAGACCAACTCATATCTATCCATTTAAAAAATATGAGTGATCCATTAAAATAAATATGGGTTAAATAGACCCCTTTCACTTTATATAAGCTGAAATTGCCATCCCTAATCATAAGATTCTCAAGTAGATATTGGCTTGCTTCGTCATACTCTAATCATTAAGGATGCCAATAGAATTACAAAGGTAGGCTCAGGTGGTGATTGACCTGAGTTCACTGAAGGAGGTTCAATAGAATCCCCTTCATCGAAAAATTT
This sequence comes from Solanum virginianum, assembly GCA_000787875.1. Taxonomy (NCBI): domain Eukaryota; kingdom Viridiplantae; phylum Streptophyta; class Magnoliopsida; order Solanales; family Solanaceae; genus Solanum; species Solanum virginianum. Next base: position 29,957 of record DF361028.1, on the reverse strand, counting down.
TATTGTGCTAATAGGATAAAAACAATTTTTTTCCAAATAAAATTTTGAACCTCCTTGGTATAAAGGAAAAGTTTTAAATGTAGTGGTGATAGGAACTCAAAAACTGCTTTAGGTCACACGTTTGAATCGTAAATGTAGCATTTTTATATTTTTATAAATCCTCTTGATAGGATTTGTTGGTCTGTTGGTCCACCACTAAGCCCAAGGACACATTATGGTTGCCCAGAATGTGACAACATATCTTCTTCAAACCAAATGCAGTGTTATCAGAGGTGCACTCAAGCCCTGAAGCGATGCTCAAAACGTGTTGAGCGCTTTGCCTCGCTTGATGTGCGCTTCAAAATCATCACTAAGGTTCTAAGACATACTTTTTCTTTCCAATGAGCCTCTTTTAAAGAGGCGACACTAAACAATTAATATTTCACTTTATCATTGTTCTTTTTTTTTTCAATTTCCTAGTTCATGTATTTGTCATTCATGCTTATAATTATTAGTCTTGGACTAAACATATATATTTTATATTTTTTTCTCCCATTGTGTCTTTTTCACTAAAGCTCATGCTTTATTTGAGCTAAAATCCTCAATGGACCTTAGAACTTTTTGCTTTTGATAACACTCACCAAATGTCTAATTTTATGGTTGATTGTTGGTATCTTCGAGTAATATTGAACAGGGTAACTACAACTATATACTACACTGAGCATCATGCAAAGATTATACGAGTATTTATTAATGCAAACATGGAGGAAGTTTGAAATGTAACAGACAACATAATAGATAATATAAGTATACCTGTAATCAAAGTATCGGTGAATATTTTCTAGAGCGGTGTGATAGTCCTGATGATAAAGGCTATTCAAATAACGCAAGAAGTGAACCTTCAATGCACAAAAAGTTAATTTAGAGACAGATAACTCAAATCAACTCAAATCCCCAAAACACCTCTCCCAGTAAAATCTTACACGATGTAGTTCCGGAGCTAATTTAAGAAGGTCCTTCAATACAGACTCAAAAGCATTCAGAGGAAAGGAGCTTCCCTGCCTGAAAGAGAAAATAATTTATTCAATTAAGTGATTCACAAGTGTCTCTGGACAAACATAAAGTGCTGAATAGTAGTATCAATGACCTTTCAATCGTATCAGCTTGCTCCAATAGAAAACCTTGTATTTGCCAGTTTGTACGTAAGAAAGCCCCAGACGGAGAATCAACAGGTTCCGATACATCACAAGAAGAAGATGCACATGCGCTAACTTCTCTAGGCTTATTGATTTTTCTAACTTGTGGCCCAGGTGAAAAATCAGGATCTGCAAGCAATGACTAACCAACATTAGCACTTAAAAAGCACATGTATCATTTCTCTAGGCTTATTAATTTCTAAAAGAACTTTAGTAAGCAAGAACAAAAGACAGCTTAAAGCTGAACATGATACTCGAATTACTTAGCACATATCAACACAACTTATCTTACGCAAGAATAGGACTATTTTAGCGATCAGTAAGGGTTAGTTATAGCTTCTACAGCTTCTGTTGATTTTAATTTTTGGAATTCCCTTAATAATTTGGTACTGCATGAGAAGGAAATGCCAGTAGATCTTTTATACTTCTATTTTATAGGCTTCAAAACTTGGTGTTTGTCTACACTGTAATCATATACTAGGCAGGTAAATAAGATTGCTACAGTATTACGCAAGGGTCTGTTATAACTGCACAACCTTTTGTTCATGTTATTTTTGGGAATTCACTTGATAATTTGTGCAGCATAAGTGGATAATTCCCACAGAGTTATATCCTTCAATTGACCAAGTTTTCAAATAAGTTACTCATCTTCACAGCAAAGGGCGCAAAACTACAAGACCTGAAAAGGCTTTGTGTCCAACTGGATCTAGAGTTCATAGAATATCAGCTAAATCAATTAATAGAATGCCCTCATCTTCTATTCAGAATCAGGTTCCACATTCCATATTGTTTCCTTTGTCACATCTCCATCCTATACCCCCTCGTGTCTTTGGGAGCACATGCTTTGTCCATAACTTAGCTCCAGGAAAAGATAAATTAACCCCTCGTGCTCTCAAATGTGTCTTTCTTGGTTACTCTCGAGTTCAAAAAGGGTATCATTGTTATTCCCGTGACCTTAATCGATATCTTATGTCTGTTGATGTCACATTCTTTGAATCTCAACTTTACTATACATCATCTGATTATCCTGATATCTCTGAGGTCTTACCTCTACCTCAGGTCCTACCTGTACCGACTTTTGAGGAATCTCCAATTGTAGTGCCATCTCTGACAAAACCCAACAAACCTCCACCTCTCTTGACTTATCATCGTCATCCACGTCCGGCACCAGTTCCAAATGATTCATGTCTGCGCCAGACCCTGCTCCTACTACGGACTTGTCTGCTCCTAGCCATTATAGGTGAAGCACTTTCTCATCTGGAGTGGAGGCAGGCTATGATTGATGAGATGTCTTTACATACGAGCAACACTTAAGAACTTGTCCCCCTTCCTGCAGGTAAATCCACTATTTGTTGTCATTGGGTTTATGCAGTGAAAGTTGGTCCAGATGGTCAAGTTGATCGACTTAAGGCTCGCGTTGTTGCCAAAGGATATACTCAGATATTTGGGCTAGATTTTAGTGATACGTTTGCTCCCGTGGCTAAAATGGCATATGTTCGTATTCTTCTATCTATGGCTGTCATTCGTCATTAGCCTCTTTATCAGTTGAACATTAAGAATGCTTTTCTACAAGGTGATCTTGCGGAAGAAGTCTATATGGAGAACTACCTGGTTTTGTTGCTCAAGGGGAGTCTAGTAGACTTGTATGCCGATTACGCAAGTCACTCTATGGTCTAAAGCAGTCTCCTCGAGCCTGGTTTGGAAAGTTCAGCACAGTAATTAAGGAGTTCGGCATGACTCGTAGTGGAGCTGATCACTCTGTATTTTTCAGCACTCTACACCAAATTTATGTCTTTATTTGGTTGTTTATGTCGATGATATTGTTATCATTAGCAGTGATAAAGATGGTATCACTAGTTTGAAGCAACATCTCTTTAAGCATGTTCAAACTAAAGACCTTGGTAGATTAAAGTAATTTCTAGGTATTGAGGTTGTTCAGTCTGGATCGGGAATTGTAATTTCTCAATGCAAGTATGCCTTAGACATTCTTGAGGAGACAGGGATGATGGGATGTAGACCCATTGACACTCCTATGGATCCGAATGTTAAATTGCTCCCAAGACAAGGGGAGCCACTCAGTAATCTTGAAAGGTATAGACGGCTGGTCGAAAAGTTAAATTATCTCACAGTGACTAGACCTGACATTTAGTTCCCTGTGAGTGTTATAAGTCAGTTTTTACTTCCCCTTATGATAGTCATTGGGATGCAATTCGTATTATGTGATATATAAAGTCAGCGCCCAGAAAAGGACTACTTCGAAGATCGAGGCCATGAGCATATCACGGGATATACAGATGCAGATCGGGCAGGATCACCCTCTGATAGACGGTCAACATCCGAATATTGTGTATTAGTAGAAGGTAATTTGGTGTCGTGGAAGAGCAAGAAACAGAATGTGGTTGCTCGACCGAGTGCAGAGGCAAAATATCGAGCAATGGCTGCAGCAACTTGCGAGCTTATTTGGGTCAAACAAATATTGAGGGAGCTAAAATTTGGCGAAATTGATTAGGTGGAACTTCTGTGTGATAATCAAGCAGCCCTTCATATTGCATCAAATCCATTGTTTCAAGTGAAGTTGATCATATGGAACTCGTGTGTGATAATTAAGCGGCCCTTCATATTGCATCAAATCCAGTGTTTCATGAAAGGACCAAGCACATTGAGATTGATGGACACTTTGTCAGAGGAAAGATACTCTCAAGAGATATTGCTACAAAATTTGTGAAGTCAAGTGATCAGCTTGCAAATATCTTCACCAAGTCTCTCACTGGTCCTCGTATTAATTATATCTGTAACAACCTAGGTGCTTATGATTTGTATGCACCAGCTTGTGGGGAAGTGTTAGAATAGAAATAGGAATATAGTGTCCTATTTAGAATTGGAATAGGAATAGTATGTTGTTTCCTAGTTGGACTTGGATTAGATTGTAGTATCTATGAATAGGGCCTTTATGTAGTAATGTAGATACACAAGTCAATAATATTTTTCTTCAACATTTCTCACAATGACTATATCATCTGTAAAAATATTTATCAAAAAACATAATCTGAAATCAGAATCCTGGTTTTGTTTGTTGTTGACACTTCACGGAGTAAGCCTGAATTGTGTTTTAAATTGTTTGACTACCTATATGATGTACTAAAACCCTATTCTTGTTGGAATAAGTAGAAAGAATGGTTATCCTTGCAATGAATAGCAACGAAATGCTTTTGTAAGGAGCATACCTATACTCTTTCTTTATTTCCTTTTGGAACACAAAGCCATTTCTCATGGAATGATAATTCTTGACTGAACAATTGGAAACAAACTTCGCAACACACAGGAATCAATCTTTCCGAATGCATGTGAATATGGTTTTACTCTTAAGGAAATCTACAGAAGAAAAATACCTTCAATTGCTCTAACTAGAGCTTTAGGTGCATGATTGTGGAAAGGAAGTCTTTCATCAACCACATTTCTTGATTCAATTTCTTTGGTGACTTTCTCAGCAACAAAACTCTCCAACTCCATGTTCTCATAGTGCATTGGTGCTTCAGTATCGCTATCAGATTCTTCGAAGTGTGATAACTCATAAGTTGAGAGAGATTCTTTGCAATATGTTGCTACATTTGTCAAAAGATGACAGACAGCCTACTCAGAGAAAAACAATCCAGAGATACATGTTTATTAACTTTTTATATGAGTGAAATTAGTGCATCATCCAACAAAAAACAAGTAACATATAGCAAGTTGAATTGGAAAAGTAGAACCAAAAAGCAAACTGTTCAAGAATGGCAATGAGTGCACAAGAATAACAATTAAGGTTCATGCTTTGAACTTTATGCTTCATTGGTGCCCTCGTCTTCACAGAGAGAAGCCTTTCTGACAAGATGATGAATAGTTTGACAGTACCTCAAATGACAATAGATTAAAAGCAAGTAAGCAACGACGAATAAAGACTCCAAGATTGCTGCTAGGATCCAAAATGATTTGATCGTCATCCATATTTGAATCAGAACCCCCAAGTATGCCTAGTCATAATAATATCATGAGACTCTATAAATTAATAGTTGAGCAGCTTGCTAACTTAGAGCAACAATGAATTCCATTACCTCGCAAGTCATTGAAAAAGTTAAACAAATCATCTGGTGAAGCTAATGATGATAATTTGCGAGCTAAATGGTCGCTCAACCAATGATTCAATACACCTCCGATTTCTTTAAGCTGTGCAACGAGTTCATCCAGCTTTGGCTCAAAAATACCCTCAGAAGACTGTTACAAGAAAAAAGACAATTTTGCTTTGTTCAAACAGCACTCACCACACTATACTGGGACACTTGGACCCTAACCATTTTAATGAAAAAAGCATTGATATACAATCCTAAAACACATTCACCACACCAAGAAAAAATAACTAATAACAGCATAATGCATGTCAAACACAATGGTAAAAGTTTCAGGTACCATTTCTCAAGACAAAAACAACAACAACAACAACGTACCCAGTGAAATCCCACAAGTTGGGGTCTAAAGAAGGTAGAATGTACGCAGACCTTACCACTACCTAAGTAGAGAACCATTTCTCAAGACATGAAGTAAATTAAGCTCAAGCCAGAAATTTTAACCCTATCAACACATATCCATTTCTAATACAGTAGAATTCTGAATCTTCTGTCGTCAAAGATACTACAAATGCAGCACATAACACCAACCTTGAGGAGCTGTTTCGTTTGTTCCTTTAATCTGATTAAATTGCTAGCTCGGACTAAACCGGTGTCACTAACCATAATCAGTGTTTAATTATCATTAAAAGAAAACTTTTTCGTAAAGGTTACTGCATTACATTGAAACCTTATTCAACAATTAACTGTTTAAAAGAAAATCATTAAAAGAACACTTTTTCGTAAAGGTTACTGCATTACATTGAAACCTTATTCAACAATTAACTGTTTAAAAGAAAATCATTAAAAGAACACTTTTTCGTAAAGGTTACTGCATTACATTGAAACCTTATTCAACAATTAACTGTTTAAAAGAAAAGATTGTGTTATCTAAATTGATTAATCACTGTAGTTTACCAAAACAATTTCATTGTGAATAATCACTTTTCCAATCAATACCCTTATTTTGCTCATTAATTTTATTTGGTTCAACGCTCTTTTTACAATATTTAACTGGCATCAAACTTTTATTTAATAAGTTCCATAGTCGGAATCAGTGCTTAGTGTTCTGACAAAACAAAAAACTTTCAGCAGAAAATTGAAACTGAATAATTTCTAATCGACTATCTAATAATCACTCAAAGAGTAGAAAAGCGAACAACATTTTGAACTTTCTACCTTGGTGAGAGACAATAAGAAGGATCCCAGAAGATTGTGTTGAGCGACGGAAGAGAAAGGGAAAGGAACTGAGCTTTGTGAAGGGGGAGCATAGACTTGAATGAGAATGCAAATAGAAAGCTTGTGTGGTGTAATGGTGAAAGCTCCCGGCGCCTTTGATAACCCTGCCATTGCGGCTGCGGCGGACATGAGCGCGCCGATTCCGGCGGACGCTACTTCTAATTTTAATTTTCGAGTTTCAACTTTTGGTGGTTCTTTTTCAAATGTCTATTCCTCTAGTCTGAGGGCTCACTTCTAATGTCAAGTGAATTGTGAGGGTGCGAGGGTATGACAAAATATTTAAAGTTCTGTTTGGAAACTGATAATTGGAAAGTCACCTGGTAATTAAAATTTGTGTAATTATTAAAATAGTAATTATATATTTTGTAATATACACTTTGATAATTATATTGTCTTATTTATTTTTCAAAGTGTAATTATGGTGTAATTCTCATTATCTTATTTGGAAGGACAAATGTAATTACACAGTTAAATTAACAAATTAGATTTTAAATAAATAATATTATTACTTATTTTTATTTTATTTTTAAATAATATAAATAATATATTTTTATTTAAAAAAGGTAAAAAAGTTTAATGTGTGATTACATCATGTAATTACACCAATTCCTAGGTCCTCCTTGGTAATTGAAGAGTGTACTTACAATACTTCAATTCCACCCAATTCCACTTTTACCAAGTAATTACTTGGTCTACCAAACAAATCAAAGAGTGTAATTACACTCGATTACACCAATTCCAAATTACACAGGGGCTTTCTAAACAAGCCCTAAAGATTTTTTAAAATTAATTTCTTAAAAATGTAAAGTGCTTGCAAAACTTGTGAAATAAATATGAAAAATGTTATTTATTGAATTACAAAAAATCTTTTCAATAGTTTTACTTATATGGACTGAAGGAAGTAGAAAGCTCGTTTGAAAAAATAAAAAGATGTTCGCTATTTATAATATTGATGATATAGTATCAAATTTCATAATTTTGATTTTCAAAACAAAACGTGCTTACTACATGTTGTACAATGTTCTGTCGTGATTGTACGTTCTGGTAGCTTAATTTATTTTTCTCTTGAATTTGCATCAGGCATTCTGCTCTTTTTTTTTTAAAGCATTCTCGATTATAATTTACATAATTTTTAATAAATTTTTTGCTTTAAAATATTTTATACATTGAATAACTTAAATAACAAGAAATATATGTATTTTTATACATATCTATTAGAAAAAGTATATAGCAAATCTCATCAATTATTTATTCACAAAATCTTGATGGAATTGAAATTAATATTTGGTGTGATAACTAAACGAACATTTTTAAACTTTTTTCTGCTTGAGTTATCAAATTTTTATTCTAGTGACTAACGTGCAGGAGAATGAAAATCTTATCATAAAATTTTACCAAATATAATGTATTTTGATATGAAATAATCTTTGGTAGAGCTATTTAAAATGATCATAACTAGTAAGTTAATCGTAAAAATTAGCTTATTAGCTTATTGTTATGGATTATCAGATTAATGATTGACGAACGAATTAAAATTTTATAAATAATAATGTAATTGTGCTGGTGCAGATTAGTTAATTTTTGTTAGAAAAATTATTTTGTTTGATGGGAGATTAATATTTAGTGGCTAAAAGTTCAAGAAGGAAAGATGAAATGATTTGAGTCAAATCATCGTCCATAACTGTTCGATAATTATTAATTTGATACTGAATTAATTGGCTAATAAATTAGTGTATTTAAAAATCGGTATCTGATAAGTCAAATTGTTAAATACAATTATTCGCCCCACAACTTATATAAAATAAATATTACAAAAAATGACATCACGTTGTGACTACCGCTAATGGAGGTTCTCATGTATAGAGAACTACTTAAAATCAGAGACAATATAGAATATAATATTTGATAAAAGATCAAATCAGGTGAAGCCACCTTCAAGTATAACAATTGGACAAAACAGGAAGCATTGTATTACTCCCTCCGTCCAACTTTACTTGGCCCCTGTTGACTGACATTGGAATTAAGAAGTAGTAAATGATGGGGTAATTTTACCAAAGTACCCTTTGAATATAATAAATACTATGTCTTGAAAAATGTAAGGGGGAAATGACTATAATTAATGATAAGGGTAAATTAGGAAGTAAGTGTAAAATTATCTATTGATTTCATAAGGTAGACAAGTATTGTTAGACATCTCAAAATAATATAGGGGTCAAGTAAAGACGGGCAGAGAGAGTATATGGAAGTAGATGGAGTAGGAGAGGAGGAGCTGGAAGTTTGATTACTGCTCAAAATTAAGGATGAAATTTGATTTTAAACACAAAGTTAAAGAGTTAAAACAAATAATAACTAATCTCTAAATTAATTTTAGGATAAGTTTATTCATATTTAATTGAGATAAAACACTGAATGAGTTATCCTAGGATTATAATATTATTTTTATCCATATTTAAAAAGAATAATAATTTTAAAATTTTGTGATAACATGTTCCCACCAAATGAGCCCATAAAAATTCTTACATTTTAGTTAGCATTTGGCTACAAATTCGCAAATATTCTTGGCGAATTTTGATGAAGTCTCACTATGTGTTTAGTTTCAAAATTTTTCAAGAATACCCAACTACTTTAAAAAATATAATTTATACTCATAAGCTATAAAAATATCAAAAATACCCATAAGTTGTATTATCATTCTAATAATAAACATGTTACGTTAAAAAAATAACCTTATAACTTAATTAATAACCATCGACAACAAAAAAATAACAATATGAACAAGATCAATATATTAATTACATACTCAAACTTAATTATCATCGATTCAATAAGATTTATAATCCATTAAAAGTAAATTATTATTTTTTTCTCAATCTTATCACTCGAATTATAATTCAAACTTTTTCTGAAGAGGTAGATAAATACTAGTTGAAATAAATAAATGATGGGTGTTTTTTTTTATAAAATTTAAAAATTTAGAATAATTTTTGAATATTTAAAACTTTTCAAATACTATCTCAAGTTCCCAAATACTAATGTGTTGTTTGGTCACAAATACTTTTGAAAAAATAGTTTTTTAAAAATTTGAGAAAAACTTAAGAAATGATGTTTATCCATAAAACTTAACAAATATTTTTGGCAACATCCCAAGTTTTCAAACACTAGAAAAATTAGCATTTGGGAACTTGAGTATTTAAAAAGTTTTAAACATTTAAAAATTGCCTCAAACTTTTATATTATTTTATATTTATATTATTATTATTATTACTACATTATATAGAAGTGTGAAGAGGTGGACAACCAAGAATATTTTTGTTCATTTAGTAAAAAAAATTAGCTTATATAGTTGGCCCTCATTACAGGTTTAAAGTTGTTGTACCATGTAGTGTTCTTGATATACTTTTTCTTGTTATAACATAATGGAAATTGTTGTCTGTCATTTGTCATCATAATGGAGAGTAACAATCATACTGTCTACCAAATTTATATTGGCAAATTGTATGTCCTATAGGCTATAAATAGCCAAGGAGTGAGTAGCAATGATATACATCGAAATTATACAGAATACTCTCCAACTTCTTCTTTAATTTTCAGTTTGATTTCTTTAAAATCTCAATTAATTAGATTTTATAACACGTTATCAGCACGAAGCTTTGCCCATTTAAAGCTGTTTTAAACAGGTAACAAAAAAGGTAAGAATTTCATTTTATTAAATATTTAATATTTCAAAAGTTGAATTTATTGTTCTTAATATTTTTGAGACAAATTATTTATCATAGGCACTAAATACTGAAATATATTTAAAATCAATGGGTCTGACTGACACCATTAAAGATGGCAATAAAGCATCCAGACAAACCGTGCCAAAATTTTGATATTTCTCCGGTATTATGGGCAATAGATGTTGAACTATGTTTACAATAAAGCATGTAGTCAAAATCGTGCCAAATCTTTGATATTTCTCCGCCACCATCTTGACGAGGGGTTAAAAGAAATATTTGACCACCTGAAGTTGGTCGTCCTTCCACGAGCACGTCATGATTGGTTAAATCTAAGATTATTAGATTTCAAATATAAAATTGAATATAATTCAACTTCTAAAGAAATATTTGACCACCTGAAGTTGGTCGTCCTTCCACGAGCACGTCATGATTGGTTAAATCTAAGATTATTAGATTTTAAATATAAAACTGAATATAATTTAGCAATATTCAAAATTATATTACATCTGAATTTATGCAGAAAAGAAATCACTGAATAAGAAAAGCTTGAAAAAAAATACTCCACATTCCCTCCGCAAATATGTTCCTGAAGCAGCAATATCGCAATATGCGATTTACTAATCATTCTGAATTGATTGCTCACCTTCTTATTGCTGAAAGACATGCCGATCATTTGAATGTCTTGTTCAACTATATCGGACATCATTAAAAAAAATTCAAAGATAAACTTTATGTCTGAAAATAATATAGAACCTATGCATCTGGATGTAACGGACTATTTAAATTTACCTGAAGAAATTTTTAGTAATGATGAAAATATGGACATTAATAAGCCTGATAATATTTAAAAATAATTTTATATGATTGTTTTTCACTTCTATTTTTATGTATGAATTCGTATTTTTATAACTCATGTAAAATGAATAAAATCACGTCTTTCTTATTATATTTAGACTCTTCATTAAATTGCATGAGGTCTAAAATAAATATTCACTTAATTACTTTTCTCTTTAAAATGATGGATATGCCTCAGATTTTGTTTGGATCAATAATCAACCGCGAAGATATTTGTATAATTGATAGTGCAACAACTCAGACAATTTTTAAAGACGAGAAATATTTTTCTACTTTACTTAGAAGAAAGGCAAATGTTTTCACAATATCTAGCAATGCAAAAATAATTGAAGGCTCCGAAAAAACTTCTATATTTCTGCCAAAGGGGACAAAACTTGTTATTGAAAATGCATTATTCTCTTCTAAATCCCCTAGAAATCTACTAAGTTTTAGAGATATCCACCGAAATGGATATCATGTTGAGACACTAAATGAAATGAATGTTGAATATCTTGGTATAATCAAGAGTGTCTCGGTACAAAAATATATTTTGGAAAAATTGCCGACTTTATCGTCTGGCCTATATTATGCAAAAATTTATGCCAGTGAAGCACATTCGATCATAAACCAGAAGTTTACTAATTCAAAAACTTTTGTGCTATGGCATGACCGAGTAGGTCATCCTGGATCAATAATGATAAGATAAATTATTAAAAATTTCACTGGTCATCCGCTAAAGAACCTGAAGATTCTTGCGAATGATGAATTTTCATGTGCTGCTTGCTATCAAGGCAAATTAATTGCTGGACCATCGACCCTGAAGGTCAGCATCGAATCCCTGAAATTTTTGTAACGTATACATGGGGACATATGTGGACCTATTCACTCATCTAGTGGAGTGTTTAGATATTTTATGGTCCTAATAGATGCATTATCAAGATGGTCTCATATGTGCCTTTTATCATCCCGCAACCTGTCATTTGCGCGGCTATTGACACAAATAATAAGATTAAGGGCGTAATTCCCAGATTATCCAATTAAATCTATTTGTCTAGATAATGCTGGTGAATTTACGTCCCAAGTTTTTGATGATTACTGTATATTAATTGGGATAAAAATTGAACATCTGGTAGCTCATGTTCATATTCAAAATGGCCATTTACTAAGCACCTACAATTGATAGCAAGATCATTGCTTATTAAGTCTAAATTCCCTGCTACCGTGTGGGGTCATGCTATCTTGCATGCAGCAATACTTGTACGTCTCAGACCGACCAGTTATAATAAATGTTCTCTGTCACAATTAGTATTTGGTCATGAACCAAATATAGCTCATCTATGAATTTTTTGTTGTGCGGTATACGTGCCTGTAGCACCACCGTAACGTACTAAGATGGGCCCTCAATGGAGGTTGGGTATATATGTTGGGTTTGACTCACCCTCTATAATTCGATATCTTGAACCGTTGATAGGAGATTTATTTACTGCCAGATTTGCAGATTGTTGGTTTGATAAAATAATTTTCTCGCGATTAGGGGGAGAGAAAAAGGAACCCCAAAAAGGAATTAAAAAAATTACGTGAAAAGTCTCATCACTATCTCATTTTGATCCACGAACACATATTTGTGAGCAGGAGGTCTAGAAGATCATCCACTTGCAAACAATAGCAAATCAAACGTCAGATGCATTTACTGATTTGAAACGGATAACTAAATCACATATCTCTACAATGAATGTACCTATCCGGATTAATGTCCCAAAGGAACCATCTACTAGTATCACAACTTCTCAATACCAAACACGCCTGAAGCATGGTAGACCATTGGGTTCAAAGGATAAAAATCCTAGAAAAAGTTACAGTGGATAATGTTTTCGCATATAATATTGCACTCAATCTCATGTAAGAGAGTGAGGATATTGAGCCTAAATCTGTCGAAGAATGTCGACGTAGAGATGATTGACCTAAATGGAAAGAAGCAATTCAATCTGAGTTGAATTCACTCTCTAAGTGTGAGGTATTTGGACCTGTAGTCCAAATCCCCGATGGTGTAAAACCAGTTGGCTATAAATGGATTTTTGTGCGAAAGCGAAATGAAATTGTAAGATATAAAGTACGTCTTGTTGCACAAGGATTCTCTCAAAGACCTGGTGTCAATTATGATGAAACATATTCACATGTTATAGATGGAATAACTTTTCGATATCTCATCAGTTTAGTTGTACATGAAAATCTTGAATTACATCTAATGGTTGTAGTTACAGCTTAC
>DF361029.1:32135-44335 GCA_000787875.1 Solanum virginianum | reverse complement strand
GCAGCAGCAGCAGACTCAAGGACTCAAATCATCAATTAGGAGAAGTCGTTTAGACATAACATCAAGAACTCAATTATGAAGACTCGTAGGATCGTCAAGCTCAAATACATCAACCTCGTATTCACATCAAGATTTACATAAACATACTCACTTCAAGGCTCTAGACTCCATCCCTAGGTTCATTCTTGCAAGCTTCCAAAAGTTAACATATAGGGTTTTATACAATGTCTCATGAAAAGTATTCAATTCAAGAAAATAAGTTTATGATGATCATCAACATATGAAAATACATGTAATAGATACAATTTTCAAGAAAATAATCAAGAAGGTATTTCAAGAAACATATATGGGGACTCATGGACTCTCAACTCATCTATGACCATCTGGGGCACATGGAAGAACAATTCCATGTTTTCGTTTAGCCTTACATACCTGGAATAAAGCTCTTCAAATCACCCGTCAAGAATTCTCCAATCCCACGTTTTTCTTTCTTCTCTCTCAAGCCCTAACTTTCAAGTATTGTGAAGAAGGACATGCAATGAGATTTTTGACCCTATTTACTCCTCAAAATGACCTAAATAGGTCGTGGGTTAAGTTTAGAAGGGGTTGGAAAAAGTCTGAAATGCCCCTCAAAAGATTTAAAATTTTAAACTTTGGTAGAACAGGTCGGGATAACAGGTCCGCGATGCGGACTTATCGCGCACATGTAAATTTCAAAAATTCAATCCCGTCAAAAAATTGAGAAAACATATAAGTGTAGGTCTGTGATGGGTCCACATCGCGGAGCTGTCACGTACCCTCATGTTTTGGATCTCTGATAGGTTCGCGTTGTGTACCCTTGTAAATTTGATCTCAGATTTTCCATCCGAGCTTTGAAAGATGTATTGCACGCACATCTCCGTTCTAGGGGTATTTTGATAATTTTCCCGAGTGTTACACATATGTTTGGGTTTTTTTCCTAAATAAACCCTAGAAGTCTTTTTTATTATAAAAATCAGCTTTCTTTAATTAAAAAACAAAAGGTGACACCATAGGCGCCTCGCCTCAAGCTGTCGCCTCTCGCCTTTTGGCGCCTCACCTCGCCTTTTGTAGGAGCGCCTCACCATAGCATGTTAAGGCGACACTGCGATGCCTCACCTCGCCTTGGCGAGAGGCGCTCGCCTTTAAGAACACTGGGTTGTGCTACCTTTTTATCATGTAATACTCTAGAGGCAAGCCTCCATTTCATCCATGTTGCCCCAATGCAATACATGACTGTAATATCCCAAAAGTTTAGAATAGGAAAGAATTTGCAGGAAAAAATTTTTGATGCAGTTTTTATGATTCACATCTATGAGATCTAGTGGAATTTACGAGCGGTAGATGGATGACATGTATGGCACCTCAGACTTAGAAAAAAATCAAGAAATTTGATGTATCACAAAAGAAATTTATGGTCCATAAAAGGAACTACGACTCATAAAATGTGATTGTTAAAAAAGAGATCCAGGATTTGGAGATTTGCAAATTGTAGAACATTTATTATGAACAAGCAGGATAGGTCATAAACCCCTGTATGTTCATAAATGGTTCTTGTAGAACACAAAAATACTGAGAAAATATTTTGAGTTAAAGGCAAGTTCTATGAGGGGTTTTATGTCTCAATAAAAGAATTACGAGTTATAGATTGGACTCATGAAAAGTTGGTCGGGTTACATAGCTACCGTACTTTTTCACAATCCAATGGGACAGTCCATATATAGAAGTACGATTGTTAGAATTAATTCGCGATCCCTGTCTAGCAGTTTTAAATGAAAGGTACTTTGGGTCTTTCCTACTGTCCTAACCCCTAAATTACATCATTTTGATCCTATAAATCACCCCATAATCATTTTTACTCACGAATTCTACTCGATTTTTAATTATTCATTCAATTTATCAATTCTCTCAAAGTTTCTTCTTCTCCAAGGCTCCATTAAAGGTCGAGGTAGGGTTCTTCACTCTCGACTATCAATTTTCAAAAACATTTCAAGGACTGCACTCAAGGTATGTGGATATTCATTCATGGACTCCTTTCATCCATGAATTCCAAAGAATTCTCCTTTTTTCCATGAGTTTCAATATTAAAAATATGAATTTTTATTATTTACCATGAAATTTCATAAGTTACGTTTTATTTCATGATTTCAATTGAATTGTACATGAATTGATATTAAATAGTTGATTTCAAGGTTTTACATGAATTTCCAATCAAGTTCATCTCAACATAATTTAGAGTTCATGAAATTTAATATGAATTCCTTCAATTATGATTCATTTGATCTTGTTTTATTTGATTATGCATGATTTCACTCAATTATATGATTTTATATTGATTACATGTGAACCCATGCTTTCAATTAGATATGAAAATAAATGCTGAAGGAAAATAGTTTCGGTGGATATACGGTCCATTTGTGGTTCCCATGGGTTCCGGTCTGACTATATTAACGGATGTGTATCTTAGAACAGATATACATTGCAATTACTTGACATTTGCATTATGTTGCTTGCATTTCATGACATTCCATTTCATTCCTTGCTTCAATGTGAAAAATATACTAAGTATGATCTATTGAATGATTTGAACCTTATATTATATATATATATATATATATATATATATATATATATATATATACATACACAGGCTCAATATAAGTTCACATATTATTTTTAGTAAACAAATTTAATATATTACTTTATTATGTTTTTCAAATGGTCATGTGATATAAATGCATCATTTACAATCAAACTTTTTAAAGCTCAATTCTAAGAAATTCTATGCATAAAAGAATAGAGAAGTATGTTAGATTATGAATTAGCAGATTTCATGTTCGAAGAATATATAAAATATTGATATCTTTTTAAAAAAATTCAATCTTCATATATTTTTGCAAGTAGTATTTATTTTCCACCCTTGTTACCTTCAATTTGTAATATTTGCACCACAAGTTTTGCATATGATAATATAATACAAATCTTTGATCAACTCAAGTATAATTTATTTGTGGTTAGCTTTGTCGATGAATTGTGTTTCATTTTATTATTGTCTTCAATAAGAAGAAATAGTTCTATTTATTTGGATGTTAATATTGAAAGTATTTATTAAAAAGTTAATATTTTAATTTCACAAAAATAAAAGAATCATGAAAGCAACTCTATTTCTATATGATATTAACAATTACCTTAATATTAAATTCTAAATCAAATTTTAAAAAAAATTGATATTGAACTCTAAATATCATGCCGTAAGAGAAAACTATGAATCTTACCCCGACAAAAAAACCAATATACTTGTTTTTCTTTTTCAAGTTATTTTTCCCTTTATTTATTTTTTAGATTTTTTTTAATATTTCTCAACATAGTCCTTTTCTATTGACATTTTCTTTTGTTGTTCTGCTTCATTTTTTAAATCCTCATTTTTCTTTATTTTGTAATTTAACATTCCTCAAATTTGAATTATAAATTATTTTCTTCAAATTTTCTCTATTAAATAGTTTATCATATTTGGTATTAAGAAACTATCATACATAAAAATGAAAAACTAATAACTTTTAATATTTCGATGAATACATTATCAATTTATTAATTTTTTGATAGTCAAATATTATTTTATCTTCAAACACTAAATTTGACATTTTCTTTAAATTAAATAAAAATATTGATACGTTATTTTTAGACTATTTTAATAATTAAGATACAAACTTTGGTAATGATCACATTATGTAACTCAATACCAAAAACATGTTTATGCAATAATCCTTAATAGCATTTTTAGGAGTGAATAATCAACTATTCAAACTCATTTTATTTTAAATTAGTTCAAAATTTTCTTTCTGAAATATATCCAAACAAGCTTAGGATTTATTATTGTTTGATAGAAGTTAACCAATCAAAACTTTTCATTTTAACACAATTACAAAAATATCTTTATGGGCTCCTAACATAAGTAAAGATATTATGGATTCTTCTAGAATTTTATTTATTTTGACCATTAATTATACAATTATTATTTTTGCCCTTAAATAAAATTAAAACTACTAAAATGTCATTGATTGTCCAAGGATTGGCTTTTTTATATAATAGAAATGTGTGTGTGTGTGGAATGACTTGGATATTGTATACACTTGAGTTTTGACTATTGAGACATTGTAGTTTGAGACTGTAATTTATTTATTTATTTATTTATTTTGTGTGTATATATATATATATATATATATATATATATATATAGTCCGGAGGTATGTGGTTGGGATGGAAGGAGTGCATAGTTCTTTATTCTCTACTTGTGATCAGGTCCTCTTGTTGGGTGCATTGATACTCACCCTTATTTTTCTACACATGTGTGTATAGGTTGTGAGTCCGGATCCTGCTCACGTTCTTCTTTCTCTTTTGGACCGAGCTATTGATGGTTGAGAGGTAGTTGCATGTTACTTTAGCATACTCTCAAGACTGTCAGATATCTTTTATTAGTTTTGTTTAATTTGAGAGATAAAGACTATTGAGACTTGTATCATTTCTTTCTTATTTTGATTTATTAGAGTCCTGTACCATGTGACAACCAGTTTTGGGACGGTTTTAGTTTGGATTATGCCCCTTATGTTTTATATTCTTGTTATTCTCAACATTTTGTCATTTTAACTTCTGCATTTTCTTGTGTTGTGCTGTTGTGACCTATTTAGTCTGACTTGTCTCGGTAGGTAAAGGCAAGTGTCATCGTACCCGATTTTGGGTCGTGACAAAATTGCTTTAGTAGTCGATCGCTACGACATGAATTCGAACTAATTCTCAGAAATTGACACTCCTCTTGTCACCCTTATCTCCACCACTCTCTCTCATATCTTTATTGTGTGGCTTAGCAATTTGATATTCCCGTAAATATTACAGTTTCAAATATCACCCTTCTTCTTATATACTGGAACCATTGGATTCCATTTCCTTTCATCGGGATCTTAGCTGTCTTCAAATAATATTAAATAACCTAGTCAACCATTTCATACCTTCCTTGTCATAATTTTCTCTAGCGCATATTATATAATATTTTTAATTTTTATATTTAATTTATCGTTAATTAGTGTAATCAATAGAACAGGAAATATCACCATATTTTTAAAAATGAAAAATATCACAATTAGAAGTGCTAATTTCAAATGATAGTGATTGAACTTGTGTAGAGTACTCCCTTTTCCTTTTCTAGTTAGAATATAAGTAACACTAACTATTACTATCACGGGATGAAATAATCCTTTTTCACTTATATGACATAGTTTTCGGATTCAAATTTTGGGAACGGTAAAAATATTAATAGAAAATATTTTATCTTAATTGAGTTTTATATAGTATCAATTTAAATTAGTCAGTTTCATAATTTCAAAATATGCTTCCTTTGAATAAAGGTTGTTTACAAGCTCTACTCCATTTCCGCTCTCTCTTTAAATTTTTATATTGATGGATGACACATAACATAAGTTTGATTTAATGACTTAATCATTAGCTATTAAATTTAACTTATGTCATATGACATCTATTAACATAGACACTTGAGGATAATGGAGAGGATCCTTCTCCGACCCTCTATCTTCAATTTTAAAAGAGATAAGTATAAAAAACACATCTAAAGTATTTTCTTTTTTGAGTTTCATACTTAAACTATTACTTGCAAGTTTGAGAAACACACCTCAGTGGTGTATGTAATACACTCTCTCTTTTATCGAAAAAAACCTTGTCACATGGATAAAATATTTCACATTGACAAAAATTAAATAAACTATTAATATTAGTTCTAAATATTAAACTATAAATATTTTTTGAAAAAATATATATATTTTTTTAAATAATTGTTTTTAAAAATACAAATTTTAAAATATTTTTCTCACCTATTCTCCCCTCCCCTCCCCCGCCCCAATGCATGCCCCAACAAAACCCGTCTTTTTATTCTTTTGAGTCTCTTTAATAAAATATTTTTAAAATGTTATAACCGTAACCCTTACTCCACTCCTACCTAAAAAATGATTCACACCCGCATCTAACTCTTCGCTCTTACTTTTTTTTTCTATTTGTGTATCGAACATAACAAAATAAAAAATTTATTTTAAAAAAAATCTTGCAGCAAAAAAAAGATAAAAATGAGAAAAAAAATAAAAGTGAAGGACTACATATTATTATTTTTAGCGGCGAGCGGGGGCGGGGGTGGGTAAAGAGGAGGGAGGGAGATGAAAATTTATAACTTTTTAAAAAACATTGGGTGGTTTTGCGGGGGGTGCGGGGGGGTGGGGTGTTACGGTGAGATGAAGTGATGCTGGGCGAAACATTATCTGTCTTTGGACAGTCGCATTCACTATCCAAAACACAAGGAGAAGTCTCACTTCACCATCTTCTCCTCCCTCCTACGCTATGGCTTCCCTCTTCGGCGCGGCCTCTCATCTCCTCCCCTCCGCCACGATAGCTTCCACCTCCGCCTCCTCAACTGCCAGACTTCCCCTTTCATCCTCTTCTTCTTCTCTCAAATGCATTCGATCATCTCCTCTCCTTCCCCACATCTTCCGTTACCAGGTTCGTTGCTCTTCTCCTTTCGTAATGTTTTTCTATATATTCTCGTTTCGAAAGCAATTTGTTTTCTCTTGTAGAAGCGATCGTTGATTGGAACGACGTCTAGTGGAAGATTCAGTACATTGGCCTCGCCGAAATGCGCTGCTTCTAATGCTGATCAGTTGAAAAGTGCAAGAGAGGACATCAGAGAGCTGTTGAAGACCACCTTCTGTCATCCTATTTTGGTAATTTATTTTCTTACATGCTCTCTTCACTTTTTTGCTAACTGAGAATGAGGATTGAACCTATATGCTCTTCCCTCTTACCTATTTTAGGTTCGCTTGGGCTGGCATGATGCTGGAACTTATAACAAGAATATCGAAGAATGGCCACAAAGAGGTGGTGCTAATGGAAGCTTAAGATTTGAAGATGAACTAAAACATGGAGCAAATGCTGGTAAATATTCATTTTCTTGTTGCTTTTTGTTGCTCATTGTCTATTTTTGGCTGACAAGCTTGCAATCCAGGACTTGTAAATGCACTGAAACTTCTCCAGCCAATCAAAGACAAGTATGCTGGCATGACATATGCAGACTTATTTCAGTTGGCCAGTTCCACTGCGATTGAGGTCAGTACTACTTCTGGTTTTTGTGTTTACCCCTGGAAGGTAATTCACGCACTTACTTTTTCTGCTTTTTCAAACTTATAGGAGGCTGGAGGCCCAAAAATTCCCATGAAATATGGGAGAGTAGATGTTTCTGGACCTGATGAATGCCCAGAAGAGGGAAGGCTTCCTGGTGAGAGATTCTTAGCTGCCATCCATATTTCTTTGGTACATCGTGATTTTTTCTTGCAGCTTAGCTTATCATGCATGACTGATCAGGATTATCTTGAATGAATTTTATCCCAGTGTTTTTAGTCAGGAACTTTATCCTAGTGTTTAGTATTTTATGGACTCCTGCAGAGCCATCAATTTCATCTAAAGCTATCTTTACCTTATCCTATTTGAAAACTGGTGATTAGTGAAATTCAATTGGTGTGCACTAAGTGTGTAAAGTCTGGTAAGAGACCGCATAGAACTTTTTCTTTTATCTGAAGTTCATACAATCCTGGAGACTAAACGAATTCTACATCTGTTATTTAACGGAAAAAGGAGAGATCACTAAGGTGGATCAAGAGGATTTATCGGAAGGAGCGATACCTAGGTCTTTGCTGATGCCTCAGTACAGACCACATTTTCTTGCTGATGCCAGTTGAATTGCCAAACCCTGCTAAATTTGGTTTAAACAAAATTAAGTAATCCTAATTGCAAAGCTATCTAGCCAACATCTTTTCAGTTCAAGTCCAAATGTACACTTTATAAAGTACATCAGTAAACTTGAATACACGCGATAACCTGCATACACAGGGTTTGACTCATGATCTTCAGAACCTACTAAACACCAGATAGAGGTTAACACATTCACGTTTTAAGACGGAATATTTATAATATAGCTATACAAGTAACGTAAACTTACGATGCCATTAATCATCATACTATATGGTTGCACTACCTCCAACCTGCACTTTAAGAAATTTTTATGTCATCCAAAATTCTTGTTATCTTGGATTTGCATCCTACCATGGGACAAATCTGAGGATTTATAGCTGTTAGAATTCCACATTGGGGTGGAAAGGGGTTATCTGCCTCCTTGTGAGCAACTTTTTGGATTGAGTTAAAACTAAGGTTTATTATTTATGTGGTATCAAAAGCCAAACCCACTTATTCTTGGTTTACCCAGTGTTGGAATCCATGTTAATATTGTCTACGTCTATGCTCCATATGTTCGAATGGAGGGAGAGGGAAGATGGTTAGGGTCCCATGTTAGTGTGGGGCTTTCCTTATATCATCTTGGCTACCCTCACCTCATGGGCTAGCTTTTGGATTGAGTTAGACTTGAGTTCCATCTCTTAACAATAATATCTTGTTGTCCATCTAACCTGGTACTCTTCTCTTAGGAAATGACGTACTTTGTAAAATGGGATATTATTTTTGTCTGTTGAAAAGAATATTACATTTTATTTTGCAATTGTGTTTTTTTTTTTTTTTGCTTCAAAAATTCTTGGAATTCAGATATTCACCAAGAACAAGAAAGTAGATTAAAAAAGAGGATGCCACATTGTCTTGCAAATATTACAAGTTCTCAAACTACAAAAATATGAATTCACAGCCATCTCTTGCTATTGTTACAATTGAGGTGCCATGAACAACAACCTTAAATATTTCTTATTCTGTGTGCTAAATTGTATGTCAGGCAGCTTGAATCACTGTTCTTTGCTAGTGCATTAGTAGTCCATACCACCACCGGGCATAGCTGGAGGTGCCTTCTCATCCTCGGGAAGCTCCACCAATAACAGCTTCAGTTGTACTCAATAAAGATGACACACTTGCAGCATCAACCAGGGCTGTCCTAATAACTTTCAATGGGTCAATGATTCCTGCTTTAACCATATCAGCATATTCACAATAGCTAGTCTCTCTTGCAATTTCTCCTTGTCACAATCAGATGTGTTCAGTTCAATTGCTGATCTGGTCTGTTCACATCTCTCCTCTATCGCCTTCTTCTCACCCGCACCATCAAGAACAACAGTGTCATCCTTGGAGATAGTCACCTTTTTGCATTTTCCCAGCATGTCTGACTCCACATTTTCAATGCTCAATCCAAGTTCTTCCATTATGACCTGGCCTCCAGTTAAAGCAGCATGATCTTGCAAATTAGCCTTCCTGTTTTCGCCAAATCCTGGAGCTTTGATGGCTCGAACCTTGATTCCAGCACGAAGCTTGTTCAGAATAAGTGTAGCAAGTGCTTCACTCTCCACATCTTCAGACACAATTAAGAGGGACCTTTGTCTCTTTAAAGCCAACTCTAGTGCTTTCACAATAGCACTTATGCTTGAGATTTTTTTCTCATGAATAAGAATAAGTGGGTCATCCAGTTCACATTTCTGATTCTTCTCATTTGTGATAGAGTAAGGAGATATGTAGTCCCTGTCTAGCTTCATTCCTTCAACAACTTCCAAATCATTCTCCAGTGTCTTTCCATCTTGAATAGTGATTGACACCTTCCTTGCCTACTTTCTCCATGGCCTTTGCAATTAGCTCACCTAGGGGGTGGCAAATGGGCGGGTTGGGCTAAATTGAAGAAGTTAAAATGTGCTATATTGAATATCGGGTTGGGTCATGACTCGCCCAAAATTATTTTGCGCTAAATTGGGCTAAAAGTCGGGTTGGGTCATGACCCGCCCAATTGACATGCTTATTCAAAGCAAAATTTCATAGCGATACAACAAAATATTAAGTAATCACTTTCAACAAATTTAAAACATTAATAATTTTGGGCCCAACACATAATTATTAATACTAAACCCGCTCATTATTGTTTCTAAATCATACTGATTTAATATTGTGTTGGGTTGAAGTGAGAATCTTATTGGGCTCAGCTCAGAATTATTTTAAAATAGGTTAAATTGTGTTGGGCTGAAAATTTATGGTGCTTAGACATTTTTACTTAAAGATCATATACCACTAGGTATTGATCCCTTTTATTTCTTGTGTCAAACAGGCAGCTTTATTTTTTATCATGTTGTTTTTCTTTAGTATCTTATATAGCCATTTACTCACCCATCTTCTTTTATACTGAAATAAAGGCCTATGCAATGTTCTAGAATTGCTTTGGTCTGATTATTCAGCTTCTGATAGAAGCAGATCCCTGTATACCCATTTGCAGTATGTTGTATATCGTAGATGGTCTACCATGACTTCCTTTTTCTAATCCTTTTCATATTTGAAGAGTCTAACCTTCTGCATTTTGTGCAAGAGGCTCCTATTGCAAAATTATCCTCCATTTGCTTATATATATATATAACTAACTTAATCTTGTTGATTAGATGCTGGTCCCCCTTCCCCTTCTTCTCATTTGCGAGATGTCTTCTACAGAATGGGACTAAACGATAAGGTAACATTCATCAAAGTTGTTCTCTAATTCATCTCATCAATGATCTCAACTTCCTTGCCCAATGTACGCTTCTCACTAGTGAGCTTTTGCATTATAGGAAATTGTTGCACTTTCTGGGGCACACACTTTGGGGAGAGCCAGACCAGAGCGTAGTGGTTGGGGCAAGCCAGAAACGAAATACACGGTATCCATTTGCTCAGGCTACTTGATATTATCACTAATTGTAAATTGTTGTGGTTTTGAAGTGTTTTTTCAAATTTACTTTCAGACTTTTTCTTTCTCCAGCTATAATGTTAACCTAGAATGAGGACTGACCAGTTAAGGATCATGTCCATTAAAAAGCATGCTGCAGAATGTATTATAGCATTCTCAAAACAAACAAACAAACAAAAAAAACATCCTTGTATTAATGTGTCAGAGATACACATAATTAAGCTGTTGGTTGTCTATGAATCATTATATCTACACCCTTCCTCTTACAATTGAATGAAACGTTTGGACTTTGTTATCAGAGCGCTTCATTATAGAAGAACACTTTTTCCTCAAATTCGTCTGAATAATATTCTCACTTAGCCCTTCGTTTGGAAATAGGATCTACAAGGGCTGTGTGATTGGAACCTAATTTCCTATATTTTCTAATACATAAGGTTAGTCTTTTGCAATTCACAGCTCTATTCTTTAGTCAATTAATATTTGTTTCGCATGTCTTGATTTTCCTCTAAGGTCTGCATCCCATGGTGCTTTCGTTTCTTTACAAATCTTTATAAAAACCAGATATCTGCTGCTAGCCTATGTGCAATGATCCACTTATGTTTCTTTCATACTAACAAATCTGGATTTTTGAGCTGATTTGTCTGCATTGCAGAAAGATGGACCAGGAAGCCCTGGAGGACAGTCATGGACTGTGCAGTGGTTGAAATTTGACAATTCCTACTTTAAGGTGCCTTATGATGAAAATTGATCAGAATTATAGGCACTGAAGTCTGATAAACTAGATGAATTGTTGCTTATTGTTCTTAATTTGAAATGATGTTAGGACATCAAAGAGAGAAGAGATGAAGATCTGCTAGTTTTGCCAACAGATGCGGTTCTTTTTGAAGATTCTTCATTTAAGGTGGAAAAGAAGCACAATTCCATGATTCTGTCAATACAAGCTAATTTTGCTTTTCTAACAAATTACAAGCTTGCAGGAATATGCAGAGAAGTATGCTGTAAATCAAGAAGTATTTTTCAAAGATTATGCAGAAGCCCATGCCAAACTGAGCAATCTTGGAGCTAAATTTGATCCTCCTGAGGTTTGTCAGCAGAGATGTTTTTCTTCTGTTAATAGATTATACTTCTTGCATCTCTATTTCTATATGAGCTGTGAGCGAGTTTCTAATGGAATCTTGTTGCAGAATCATCTAAATTTCTTATGAAATAGCTGGATGAGAAATTTTCACCATTTTCTAGTTGATTACTATTTGTGTGAAATCTTAATATAGACATTCTTGTGTCGTTATGAGCTCCTTCTACCTGTCTATTTTTGCTCTTCAGCACATTTAAGTATAGTGTCCTGACTAGTTATGTAGAATGAATATAATTACTGTCCTAGAGAGAATTTGCACCAATCACTTGTTAAATACCAAGATTGGAACTACTTTGATTTGTTCAGCCA
>DF361029.1:15626-32077 GCA_000787875.1 Solanum virginianum | reverse complement strand
CTTTGATTTGTTCAGCCAATCTAGCTTTTACTAAAACTTACAAAGGATTAAGCTAAGGACAGATGTAAAACCTATGGGCTTTGCCCTTGGTGTAAAGTCCTAGGACTAGATTTCTCCTAGTACTGATGAAGAGAATCCATTGTAACACGCGCCGGTTGCGATTGTGTTAGAATAGGAACAGGAACAAGAATTATATATACAATCTTACTTAGAATAGGAATAATATATAAAATCCTACTTGGAAAAGGATTGTATTGTCATGTCCTAGTTGGAAAAGGAGTCTAATATAGTGTCTATAAATAGAGTATCAATGTAATAATATAGACAGACTATTCAATAATATTCTTTTCCTATATTTCTCACATGGTATCAGAGCCCTTGGTAGCCTTGTATGTTGATTGTGTATGTCACTCTATGGTATGAAACAGTTTTCTCAAGCTTGATTTGGGAAGTTTAACACTGTGATTCAAGAATTTATCACTCTATGTTTTGTCGACATTATGCATCAAATCCAATATTTCATGAGAAGACTAGCTCTATGTTTTGTCGACATTATGCATCAAATCCAATATTTCATGAGAAGACTAAGCACATTAAGATTGACTGTCAATTTTGTAATCAACTTGCAAATATCTCACCAAGTTCTTCATTGGTCCTTGTATTTATTATATTTGTAACAAGCTAGGTACATATGACTTGTATGCACCGGCTTGAGGGGAAGTGTTAGGATATGAATAGGAATAGGAATAATATATATAGTCCTACTTAGTATAGGAACAAGAATAGGAATAGGAACAATATATACAATCCTACTTGGAAAAGGATTGTATTGTAGTGTTCTAGTTGGAAAAGGAGTCTAATGTGGTGTCTATAAATAGGGTCTGAACGTAATTATGTAGATACACGATTCATTTATATTCTTCTCCTATATTTACTATGTATGCTCCTTCACAATTCAATTTACATACAAGCGCTTTAGAATCATGGTATTCAATCCTAGTCAGACCTATTAACTTCCATCAACAAACAAGGTCTGTCTTCATCAAAACAAAAAACTCAAAAAACAAGTAGATTTCAGTAATTACACGTAAAACACCAAGAAGAAAGAGAAAAAGGACAAAAACTCTGTCAAAGCAGACTTCTGTTCAAGAATTCCTTTCTTTGTAGTTCATTTCCTTGCCAAGAAAAAAAACATGTTCTCCCTACTTGATTTCTCCTTGTATAAGTAATGGAACAGCAACTTGGAAATTTCGAAATGACGAACAGCACCTGATGCTAAAGTTGGAGCACCTATCTTTGCCTAAAACTTCTTTTGACTACCACACATTTCTTCCGTAGAGCCTAGGCACTGATTTTCAGAGGGATCATTTTGATGGTTGTGCAGCACCTAGCTGCTAGTCTTCTGCTAACATTCTACACCTTCAGTAATTTTACCACATGTATGTGTAGGGGCGTCCAATTGATAAATCATTTGGAACATTAAAATCTAGGTTTTGGGATCTACAGTACGGCTATAAATTCTTAAAGTTGACTCAAAATGCAGTCTCATTAGAGCATGCTTGACAACCGTGAGTTTTTATTTCTTCTCAAAATTGGAAACTTGGTTGAGAAACATATGAAATTCCCTGAAACTTAACAAATCTTGAGTTACAATTACCTGATTGCATGTAACTGAAATCAACTCATTTTCTGCCTGGCTTATGAGTACCTTCAATGCTTGCACTTGTACTGTAGTTCGATTTTCAAGCGTTTATATGCATAGAGAATATTGCCGAGATAGTTAAGATAGTCAAAGCAACTCTAATATGTCTTCCAGAATATTTATTCATTTTACTGTAAAAGTAAGGCAACTTTTGATTCTGTACTAAAATTTCCATTAATTACTCGAGAAACTTCCATTTCCATTTAAAACTCTTTTTTTTCCTGCGTAAATTCACCCAATCCACAAAATTCAGATATGCCTGTGAGCTTTAGCTTCTTGTTAA
The DNA here is from genome assembly GCA_000787875.1 of Solanum virginianum. Classification (NCBI taxonomy): domain Eukaryota; kingdom Viridiplantae; phylum Streptophyta; class Magnoliopsida; order Solanales; family Solanaceae; genus Solanum; species Solanum virginianum. The sequence continues at coordinate 30,092 of DF361029.1, read as the reverse complement.
CCAATTGCATGATAAATACTGTTTTCTTCACTCCACCTCCCCTGAATAGTCTGTTTTTCCCTCCATAGTGGTAAGGGGCCAAGGCTCTACTATCTTACTCCTGTTTCAGAAAACAGATAATTTGTCTCCAACTGTATTATACAGCAATGATTGTACAACTCTGACTACATTTAGCAAATTTATGGAGACAGAAAATAATATGTATTGAATTTCTTGGACAGGGTTTCTCAATAGACAATAATCCTACACAAGGTCAGCCAGAGAAGTTTGAGGCAGCAAAATACTCAACTGGAAAGGTAAATTTTAAATTGCTTATTATTTTTTCCCTCCGTTAATCAGTCAAACTTCCACACTTGTACATGTTTAAATTTTACTACTTCTGGTTGCTGCAGGATTAAATACAACTTATCATCTTTAGTTGTGTCGTTTCTTTTAATAATCCAAGATCAAGCTATTACCAAAGATTTTGCATTCAAACGTAAAATTGGTAGTCTAATAAGAGGAGAGAAATAAATTCAATGAGTCTTGCCTATTTGAATTGCAGAGAGAGCTCTCGGATGCTATGAAACAAAAGATTCGAGCAGAATATGAAGGTTTGGGAGGAAGCCCAGATAAGCCTCTCCCGACAAACTATTTTCTCAATATCATGATTGTTATTGGTGTTTTGGCACTTTTGACATCTTTGCTTGGAAACTAAGATGACTTTAATTTGATCTTGGTAGATATTTTGAGTGCTTTATAAAAATTTTGCCAGTCATATATGCAAAATTTGAAATTTAAACTGTACTTTTCTATTATCTGCTTGACCTTGTGTCAATATGGAATTTCTGTGAACATTCTAGTTTGCAGATTTCCTATTGATACTGTTAATGATCATCCTTGACATCTTTAGGTATACTGGATAAAAGTCCATTATGTTCCCCTTTCGACCTTTCCTGATAATCCAGTAATGACAGACACCACCAATATCAACATTTTCTCCAAATACATAATATTGAAAAGCAAAATGAGAATTTGATCTAAATACATATACATTCAATATTTCAGTCTCCAAACTTCCCACCTAATTGAATGTAATCTAACTCATATTTTGCAACAATTAAACTCTGAAAAAGTTATTTCTGTGACTCTATTCATAATTTCATTTCAGTAAATTGTTGGCATCGATCAAAATGAGCACCATAATATATATAAATATAACAAAACTCGAGAAAGCTGATCAACAACCTGCACTCACATTAAAACTATACCACAAATAATGTTTCAAAAATAAAATAAAATAAAATAAAATAAATCATAGTGATAGAATTTAAAACATCTAGGATGGTATCGTGTAGAGACGCTTCAGTCTCCTCCAAGATTGTAATTAAAAGAAGCTACAAAAAATGGGGTGACAATTCTTCAAGTCTAAGATGACATACAATTATAAAGAAATGTTATAGATGGCAGTTGGATTGGCTTTTAATAAGTAATCTGTATGTTATAAGTTAAAAGTCAAGATTGTGGTTAGAAGCTACAAACAAAACTCATATGTGTCGAACCAAATAATTTGTAAAATATTATAATAATGACAATTCAAAACACTTTAGATATGAAAAAACATCGAGAAATATAGAATTCATACATATAGTTCATATGTGTCAAACCAAAGAAAGTAAAAAAAATTATAATATTGATCGTACAAATTTTATTCCTTATGTTACTCCAATTTGATAGATTATATATCTTTACATTTGATAAAAAAAAAGGAGACATTTAATAAAGTGATTTGTTAATTATTATATTTTTAAAATAATAAATCATATGATTAGATACTTTTAAATATAATATGTAAAATATTGCGATAACGGCAACTCAAAACACTTTAGACTCGGTAAATGTCAATAATTATATAAATCATGCATATAGTTCATATTTATCGAACCAAAGAGAGTCAACCATTAATACTATTGATCGTACAACTCTTACCCCCTGTGCTACGCCAATTTGATAAATTATGAATCACTACATATATGTGTTACAAAAAGGACATTTAATAAAGTAATTTTTCTAATTATTATAATTTTAAAAAATTAAATTATATTATTAAATAATTTTTAAACATAATTTATAAGGTAGTTCATATATATCGCACTAAAGAGAGTCAAACATTAATAATATTGATTGTAGAAGTGTTATCCCTTATGTTACGCCAATTTGATAAATTATGAATTGTAATTATTATATTTTAAAAAATTAAATTATATAATTAAATAATTTTTAATTGTAGTGCAAATCTTGCACTATAGTTCAACAAATAAGCCAAAATTTAATACATCTTAATCATCACAACCTTTCATCTATAACAATATATAATAATATTAATAATGAAAACAACAATTTAAACATGATGAAAAATTCTTATAAAGAATTCAATGTCGCCCATAGATGATGATGAGGGAAAAGTAGAGGAAGAATTATTCAAATTAATAACAATAAAAAATACCTTTACAAAGACTGATAGATCATAATTTTGTGAGCAATATGTCACGACCCAACTTCTCAGGTCATGATGGGGCCTGTTAGGTCCCGCCTACAGGTAAGCCAACCCAATATCCATGTCACCTGTCCTAAATCAATAGTGATAAAGATACTAACCATATATGAGTACAATGAACACAACCTCCTCAGGACCTGGAAGTCATCTGTACAGAGCTACTATAGACTCAAATTAGAATATACATATCTACATACATAACCAGAATAGCCATCTACACATAAACATCCAAACTATATATACAAGACTAGTGTTTGAATACAAAAGACGGCCCGCTAGAGAGGAGACTGCAAAATGTCCAGAGTTGTTGATGCTCACCAATGTCTCCTGAACCGTCAGCGCACTCCTAACTCAGTGTCTGCGACTAGTACCTGGACCTGCATCATGGGAAGATGCAAAAATGTGGGGATGAGTACCAAAGAAAGGCACACAGTAGGCATCATCGGCTGACTGAGTGAAATATTGTAGATATAGAAGGCTCAAATATAGAGAACTGCAGTAAATGTAGCAAATCAAACTCTTATCAAAGAGTAAGCATGTATGGAGAATCACCGAACCTCAACCGAACCAACCCAAGTGGTGTGTACTGATGCTAACTGATGAAACACGAGTAGGCCTAAACCACAACTGTTACCGAGCAGAGACATAGTGTTGTACACGGGTGCAAGGCCCTAATATCTATGCATGTACATCGACTGGGGCCCATAAGCCCAGAAGGTACACCTACGCACAATCTAACTGACAAAATTACCATGGAGCCTACGGAACGCAACTCTCAAATGCACATGATCAAGGGGTTGAGATGTACGTGGGCGTAAGACCCTAGTGTCTAAGCCTGGACGCCCCTGAGCCCCAATAAGCCCAGAGGGTACGCCCACACACAAGCAAGGGTTAAATGGTGCTTGGGTTAAACCCCTATAGAACAGTGTAATCCCTTGTCATCTCGTGGCAGCCGAACCTGATCCTGTGCCAGAATGCGACACCCGATCCAGAAGTATATATCATGTCGGTATGTGACACCCGATCCAGAAGTTATATCGTGTCGGGACGTGACACCCGATCCAGAAGTATGTATCTTGTCGGTATGTGACACCTGATCTAGGAATTGTATATTGTGTTGGTACGTGGCACTCGATCTAGAAATATATATCGTGTCGATATGTGACACCCGATCCAGAAGTGTATATCGTGTCGATACATGACGCCTGATCCATAGTGTATATTATGTCGGTACGTGACACCCGATCCAGAAATGTATATCGTATCGGTATGTGACAACCAATTCAGAAGGGTATATCGTGTCGTTATGTGACACTCAATCTAAAAATATATATCGTGTCGATATGTGACACCCGATCCAGAAATGTATATCGTATCGGTATGTGACAACCAATTCAGAAGTGTATATCATGTCGATACGTGACACCCGATCTAGAATTGTATATTATGTTGGTACGTGAAACTCGATCCAAAAGTGTATATCGTGTTGGTACATGACACCCGATCCAAAAGTGTATATCATGTTGATACGTGACACTCAATCAGAAGTGTATATCGTGTCGTTATGTGACACTCAATCTAAAAATATATATCGTGTCAGTACGTGACACCTAATCCAGAAGTGTATATCGTATCTCCATATATAGCAACACTAGGGTGGTGTCGACATAACCTAAGCTAAGGCCCAAGAGAATAGACAACCAGAAATATGGCACCTACCAAAAATCACGTCGCAGCCCCACTACTACCCAGGGTATCACCTAAGTCAATATGTGCTGGCTCACTAATGATGTACCCATCTCTAACCAAGGTACCAGTCCTCAAGACTAACCAGCATAAGTAGTGTCTCAATCACAGATAGCCTAGGAAACTCGTCGGATATAGCCTACACCTTGCTAATTGGGTCACACTCTCGTCTTACCTGTCAGTGGCTCAATAGTACCATATCTCGTATCACAGGTCACAAGGCCCCTCCTTATGAGTACAGTCATAACGATTCCCAGAACACAATATATTTCTCGTCATTAGCCAGGATAATAAGTACATAACAAATAACAATTGTAAACAGAATCATATATGCCATAGAGCAACACCAAATCATGTATAATCAATCAATTATGCATCGTCTAGGTAATCCCAGGTACGCAAAGTGAATATAGGCAGTCACCGTTGTATCACAGCTATCCAGAATAACCAAAGCCATCAGAATCACATATAAGATGTAGAACCAGTGCATAACACAATATATCTCAAAAGAATCAAGCCACATACCCAAAGAGTCAAGAATTAAGCTCAGTATACATACCTGTCACATTTTCTCAGACCTAACTAGCTCCTATCAGGCTATCTCGTAGTCTAATAGTGCCAAAATCCAGCCAATATGGTAGTTATAACTAATGCAACTATCAATACAGTAAACGCTATCTCAGGCCAACATATATCGTACACATACAGGAGAATCGGCCATATATACACCATGTACTCATAATCATCCGCCCATATACCACGATCTAGGCAGCCACAACAGAGTAAACATAAGCATACTATAATTATCCAGAACAACTAAGCCCAACAGAATCATATCTATACCAGAATTCATCTACAGTACGACATATAATTAGTAAATAGCCTCACAATTAGCATATCCAGTAGCACCAGGCTACACATCTACATAAATAAGAGTTAAGCCAGAATACGTACCTATCATAGGGTATTAGCCCATATCTAACCTCTGATAGGCCCTTCTGCAATGCAACAGTATCGGGACTAAACTAATATCATAGTTATAGCTAATATCACACTCATCATAGTGCCCAGTATCTCATGTCATTATATATAGTCCATACATCTCATATTATTACATATCGCATATACATCTTAGTGGGTTTGGTCTATATACAACCACGACACCCATTTCACCTCAGTCTAAGGGATAAAGAAACCTAGCCTGTCTGAAAGGCGAATTCACGTGCTCCGGGTCAGTCTATGTGAGCGTTGCCTCTCCTAATCGCCCTCAAATATCGCTCAACTGTCAAAATATAAATCACAATATAATTACGACTATTCTGAATGTGATAACTCAAGAAACGGGGTAAGATACATTAATTGCGACTAAAATGGGTAGAAATGGGGCCCATGTCTGAAATACCAAACCAACTCCCTTAAAATGATCTCTATGTCACTCTGAGTCTATAGCCAGAAATTGAGCTTAAAACGAGACTCAGAACTACCATAAACAGCCCCAAAAACAAAGGACTTATCAGAAGGTATATCTATGTGCAACAGCTTCTCGGTCAAATTTCTTTAAAAATATAGTCAAATTTATACAATCTGAGTACATCACGGCGTAGGTCTCAAAAAGTAGTACATTTTAGACCCAATTTTACTTAATTTCGATAAAAAAACGGCTGAGATATCATAACACGAGGTTTTCAAAAAAGTACGAACATAAACAGCAACTATAATTACATTTTCGCACCAAAGGGAGCTCTACCAATTAATTCTGACATCACCACAACATGCATCTCGCAAAAATATACAAAATAGATCTAAATTTCACCAAATTCTGACTCAAAATGGATAAGAAATTGCAACTTGAAGTTTCTGAAAATCATATCCAAAATACAGCCAAAAAACAACAAAATTTACCTCAAACAATGCGCCGAAATCAGTTTTCATCACTTCTAGGATGTTCTTCTCAGAAAAATACACAAGTTAGCCTTTTGAATCATCAAAATTGACTAAAAAATGAGGAAATTATCATGACCAAAAGTTTTCGAGTTCCTGCATGATTTTCTAGACAAAATTGGCTAAATATGAGCCTTCCACGCTGCCTGACACATGGCACGTCATGGCGCCATGTCACTGCCACCTTTCTCAAACTTGATTCTAATGCTCCGGCCTCATTCAGAGTTAGAAAAATACAATATGAAATCTAATAAAAAATGACATTCCGAATTCAATGGTGCAGTAGAAATTTCTATCGAAAGTCGTTTTATTCCAATGTGGATCCCATTTTCCAATATCAACCAAAGAGACCAAAACACACCCGGAAGTCCCGGGAATCGAACGATAGGTCCTCCTAGATCAAACTCGATGTTTCAGATCCAACGATGCGATCAAAATTTTTATTTGAGGCACATTTACCAAGGACATTGACTAAAGTCGTCTATTGACCTGCTCCGGCGGCTAAATTTAAAAACTCGATATAATTGCACCGAACATATCCCTAGCCTAATTTGACCGTTCCGCAGCTGATGGAACTGTCAGAATTTCATTCCGAGGCATTTACTAGCTAGGACTTTACCTGGAAATTTATTTTAGAGTTATAATCTCTCATTTAACTCAAAAAACTGCATAAATGTCAAACGATTCACCCAATAATCAATGTCAATATGTCACAATTAACCGACGGTCACTATGCAAATGCTCAAACTGATAAAATATCCACCGAACCATAAAAATAACTAGGAGAGTCATTACACAATAATTATTATAATTTGTACTATAAAAATGAACATCAATCAAAGGTTGTTAGTAAATAATGATGATAGGCTAGATCTTATAATTATTTTTAATTGAGGTGGTTGCATATAATTAAATTGTAAAAAAGAATTCATATAGTGATAAAAAAATTAGTTTTCTATAGATACGATAAAACAATACTTCATATAAAGGGTTATGAATTGTATGACTATAAATTCCAATAACCCTATATATGAGACATAATATTTCAAGGAATTAACAAATTTAAATGTATTACAATTTCATGGAACTACATACAAAGATAAGGAATTTAATTAATAAAGACTTTGGAATCCAATTGAAAATCTAACACTAAAAAGTATTGTAAAAGAATATTCATTAGGAGTCTAATAAAAAAATTCTTTATTTTTTCTCCACATATTTTAGAAGTCTAGTCAATATTATAAAAAATAAATAGTTAGAAATTTTTTTTAGGGAAAAGGGTCGAAAATACCCCTCAATTTTGTTTTATTGTTTCACTTTATCTCCGTCGTTAAAATAAATTTATTTATACCCCAACCATTAACAAACTCACCAGATTTGCCCCTAAATTGGACAGATTGCCCCAAATTATATTCATATGGGAAAAAAGTAAAAAATACTCCTCAATTTTATTTTATGTTTGACTTAATCTTTGTCGTTAATGAGTTCATTTTTGTCTCCGCCGTCACAAAACTTATCACCCATGACCTTCAATTGGATGAAAAGCCCCAAATTAAATAAAATTATCCAATTCAAGTGAGAATGACTGGATTTTCTTTTTTAACCCGAATTTGACCCACTAAATTCAATAAATTCTCTGATTTATAGAAACATGGTCACTTGCGTTGCCGTATATGGTGGATTTGGAGGACCGGAATACAACAAACATAATTTATTAATAGATGTTGTCGAAAATGTCATCTGAAGCAGCGTAAAAAATTCAGTCAAATTTGGAGTAAAGAGGAGGGTGGCAGGGTGGTGGATAGCATCTAGCCATCGCCAGAGCTACCAACAACCATTGAAACAATTGGAGAGTTGAATTTTTTTTTACTTTTTCAAGTTTATAACAAAAAATAATTTTAAAAAAATATTTATTCTTGATGAAATAGAAAATCATTTTGACAAAAATCTATTCATTCTTTTATTTTTGGGTTAATTCAGATATTTTCGTCCAAGTAGGGGTATAAGTGATAAGTTTTGTAACGGTGAAGGCAAAAATAAACTTATTTAACGACAAGGATTAGGTCAAACAATAAAACAAAATTGAGGGGTATTTTTGATCCGTTTCCCATATGAATATAATTTGGGGCAATTCGTTCAATTTAGGGGCAAATCTAGTGAGTTTGTTAACGACAGGGGTATAAATAAACTTATTTTAATGACGGGGATAAAGTGAAATAATAAAACAAAATTGAGGGATTTTTTTGATCCTTTTCCCTTTTTTTTAATACAAATTAAAATTAATTGATTTAGAAGTGTCCCATAAACTTAGGAATTTAAGTGTTAGTAGAAAATTTTTCGTTATTTTGTTTGGACTTTTATTTGAAAACTCTTGCTCTATTGTTGGACATTTTTTGGCTATATTCTTTTAGACTTTTTTTCTCAGCTTTGCCCCCTTTTTTGGGGGACGTTTATTAAATTTTATTTGCCTATTATTTTTGAAGTTTGTTGATTATGTTTTTTTTTTAATCAAGTTTATTTAACTGGACAAACATTCTCCATAGAAATTTTACCATAATAAAAAAAAAAATTTCCATTTAATTTTTATTATAGTCATTATCTTATATATTTTTAAAAATAATAAATAGAATAAATTCACTTTCTTATAGCTAGATACAAGTGTCCTACGTGACATGACACATGTTGGACACAAAGTTGTCATGTTGGATGAATGTATGTTTTTGTTCAAGTTTTGGATAGTAAAAATGTCAATTGTGCATTGATAAAGTTAAAGATCATAGTTACCCGTTGAAATAGTTATTTTGATATGATATAAAAGTTTATAAATTAATAAAATTTGAAGAAATTATGTTTTGCAAATAATTATTTATCAAGTTCTTGTATATTTTGAACGAATCCTCTGTAACCATGATCATATTTTTAAAGAAGTATTTATGAGAGACGATAAAATCAATACTTTCTCCGTCCCATTTTAGATGAGCAAATCTATTTTATCCGATGATTAAGACATCATTAGTAGATTGATCAACTTTATAATTTTGCTCTTCATTCACATTCATTAGCCTCTTGAAAAAAAATTAAATTTTCAAAATTTGTTTAAACTTCCAAAGACCATATTACTTATAGGAATAAAATAAAAAGAAAATTAATTAATTTTATCATAATTTAGTAAGTGATCAAATAATATATGATAAATATCTTTAGTAAGATGAGACGGATAGTATCATATTAATGTCAATAGACAGGTCCAATGCAAAAATCTTAAACCATTTTAATTATTCATCCGTTTATCCCAAATGTTATAGGCTACATATTTTTTTATTTTACTAATTTGATATTTTGACTAAAAAATAAAAGAAAAATTATTTATTAAATTGTTGTCCCTAAAGTAAACGACAAATATAATTTTTTGCTGCGTTCTTTTGCCTAATCCATCAAATTATGGATTACACGTGGCCTAATATTTTTCTTTATGGCTTTTTTTAAACATGAATCAATAGTCTTGAGCTTAATAGTCAATGTTAAAAGGAAAATAAGAGAGAAATAATAGGAAATATTTTTTTAAAATTGCAAGACTTTTTATATTTAATATCTTAGAATTAATGTTGGAATTTAATTGTGATCTTTGAAAATAATAAATACTTCAATAATTTTTTAATTGGATTGTCTTTGTACATTTTCCCCCAAATTTGAGACAATTCTTTTGGGCAAAATAGCAGCTTCCTTAATTTATCACCAAAAGGGAGTTGTCTACTCCTTTCTGTGTGATCACCTTATGTGACATTCTGGCTTATTGAATTTATCGTAAATTTTGGGAATTAACATCCTTTGATAGTTGGATCATTTAGCATCAATTAATATGAATAATTAAATAGAACCTAGCAACGTCTTATGATGTTTCAGTGATATATCAACTTTAAGGAGATGAAAGGCCTTAGTGGTGTTACTAGTGAATTATTGCAGTATGATATAGTATCTATTAAAAAAAATACTTAAAGGACATATATTAAAAGTTATTTTTAATAATTATTCTTCATTTTGAATTATGAAAAACGATTCAGTAATTCAATTGATATGGAGACAGTTGCTACACAGCACACGCAAGTGTATATGGTCTCACAAGTAATATAGTGGTCCTAATTAAAGAGCTGGGTTGTCGAACCCAAACGATTTAAATGTAATTAGCAATCAATCTCAATTATCGCGTTTATGGTGCTTTTAGTAAAATGAGTTGTGGATTTAGGTAAAATAATTGTAAATAACAAATTTCTACTAAACTAATATGAATTTTACAGACAGGATATCAATGAACGGGCAATTCCAGGGTTGTAACCTTTACGACTCTACCTAGTCTTAACAATATCTATCTATGTCTGGTTTCCTAATTACTGATTCACGGGGTTTAAATTACCTAAACAGAGTTGCACGCCTCTGCCGGCCTACCGTTATTGACTGCATAATACATTATTGAGCGGAGATAGACAGACCAATAAAAATGCATTACAGTTATCTTCCTGTATTATGAACCGAGCGAGGTGTAAGGGTAGTTGTCACTGGTCGCCCTTACACGAATCAAGCTAGTTTCCTAGTCGAACAAGCTCCCTATACTACTATGTTCTATCCACTCAACATCTCTCAAATCCAGAGTGAACAACTAATGTACTCCCTAGTTGGCCAAACTTAGAAGTATAGATATAAATAGCATAGGAATAATCAAAAGAAACCATTCATAAATATTTAAAGTTAAGAAGTACACATTGTTTGTGGCTACAACCCATAGATTTGGCCACTCATGTTTGCGAAATACACCATGAATGATATGGAAAACATCAAAACCCAAAGGACAAAGATTAAACTAACCAAATTATTGTGAGAAAAGGGTTCTCTGTCGTCCCTCTTGAAGTTATTGCATAAAATAGAACGTAAAACCTAAAGTTTATGATAAAATAATAATAATAATAATCCCATACTCGACTTCTTCGCCTCGTGTCCTCAAGTCTGCAACGCTGACCCCTTGTATTTGCTGGGTTTCCGCTTAATTTGCTAATGGGGCAATTTTACACATCTTTTGCATAGGTCTGCGACGCGGACCTTGCATACTTTTCAGCTTCGCGCCTTTTCTGCACTTTTCAGCTTCCACAGCTTTGTTCCAAGTCTGCCACGTGGACTTTGGTCTTCTAGCTGCTTTTACTGACTTTTATCTTTCAAATTCCAGGTTGTATTCTTCCATCAGATCTGGGTTTAACCCCAGACTTTTTTAATTAAAGCGAAATCCTAAAAAAAACACAACCAACTAGTGCACTTGGCCTTGCATTAGCAAAATAAGAGAAAAATACACTAAAACACCTAGACTCTATGAATTTAACCTCTAACTTGTCTCTATTTATGGACATTATTGGCTAATTTAGGCGTATAAATACGCCTAAGATCAGCACCACACACTTAGAGCTTTGTTCGTCCTTGAGCAAATTAATACACATGCATGAGACTCCCTGCGGTAATATGTATAACGAACATCCCGCGGCCACACACTTTGAACCATGATGAACAACTTTCAGTGCCCTTGGCAGAAACTACTCGCTCCTAGCACTCATATATACATGCGGACTCATGCAGAATGTTTAACAGTTCATCCAGTTACTGACCTTGGATGATCATGTGCCCCCACCAAGAAGAATTACCCATGCACACCGCTAAAACCTAAACAGTAGATTAAAATGGGTACACAAACAACTCTCTCTCTCTAAAAAGATGTTTGGATGATCATGTGCCCCCACCAAGAAGAATTACCCATGCACACCGCTATAATCTAAACAGTAGATTAAAATGGGTACACAAACAACTCTCTCTCTCTAAAAAGATGTTTGGATGATCATGTGCCACCACCAAGAAGAATTACCCATGCACACCGCTATAATCTAAACAGTAGATTAAAATGGGTACACAAACAACTCTCTCTCTCCAAAAAGATGTCTCATGCTGCTTCTAGATTCCATAGGCTTGCCTTTAATGTAAAACTTAGACCTAGCTGGAATTTTCCTTAGAGGATCACGTAGGTCTTTGTCTGGCTCTAATGTAGGTTGTGGGTAGGTGGGATACATTTATGGATATGGCTGACATGGCTCATTCCCAAGCGCTCATAGTACACACTTAACTTCCTTTCATCTTTTTCATGCCTCCTTAATTCAACAACCCTTGTTAACACTTCACTACTTCATGCTATAAGTACTCCTATTTATTTACATCCGATCAAAAGATAATACCAACTATAAATAAGTAGACACCCTAAAAAGAAAACAATTAAAATAATTTTTTTGTTAGAATCAGTGTGCATCCGCGATGGATTTGCGATGCGGAGGCATCACGGACTAGTACTGGATAACTAATTGCAATTTTCACTTTTTTGGGGCCAAAAATAGTGTGCATCTACGACACAGAGGCAATGCAGATCAACATTGTTTGGTCGACACTTTTCTAATTTTTATTATTTTTTTTCAAATGACACTCTACTATTGCTCAGCCTTCGGGTGTCCATTGAAGTTCCCCTCCTCTCATTCCACTTGCTACCACGCTAGGAAATTAGGATCAAACATGGATAATTGACCAAAGAAATGAGATTGACTTGAATTATGGCTAATCAAAGAATAGGCTCCGGCTCAAAGGACTAACTAGGGGTATTTTAATTCGGAGGATACAAAGTTCAACACTATTGTGCTTCCAAAGAAACGCCTAGATCCTCTCCTCTAATTTCAACTCCTACCAAATCTACTCTATATACTAGGCAAGTTCTCGAACCTATCACAACAGAGACTCGCCATTTGCTCGCTCACTTTTGGCACACTTTCATCACAAGGTTAGCCTTAGAGTTCCTATTATTGTATTCACATGAATTCAATTAATTAATCATATATACACTTGTGACTTACAAGGATCAAGCATCTATTTCTAAACTAGGTTTATATGTTTACGCTCGATGCTTGTTTGTACACTACCATACTCTACATGAACTTAATTTGATGAATGCCCTTACGACGGTCGTCATCCATCGATCATAGAGGCCCCCATCACTCAACTATGACTAACATAGCTATTTGCAACATACAAGCAACTACCATCAAATCAGTGCATCTCTATCATAATACTAATCAAGCATTCATGCATAATATTGTTAATAGTCACTAATTACAGACCCAAATTAAAAGAAAAGATGTCGAACATAAACAATAAACATGACAAGCTAGGAAATAGAAATGGTCTTAATACATGCCAATAGAAATAAAAGCATAATTAACAAATGAATCCCCACCCCACACTTAAACATAGTACTGTCCCTAGTGCTAACCATACAAAATCTGTGAAGTGGTGATCCTGGTGCTCACTCATCATCGGGCCCTAGTAGAATAGGCTCACCCTGTACGTAGACCGGTGGCTCATCAGCTACCTCCTCATCCTCGGAGTCTTCCTCATCATGCACCTCATCCAGGTCTGTAGGTACATCATCCTCCACTAGTTCGATGAACCTCGGCCCAATGCCTAAGACTGCTTTGGCATGGGCATTGAGAGGGTATCGAACCTTAACATCTTGAAGCTCTTGACGTGTAGAGAGGCGGCCGCCAGTCTGGTGCCTCAGTATCTTGAGCCCGTACATGCGGGCCATAATCAGATCATCCCGGTAGGCTCTCTCGGCAGTGGTGAGCATCAGGCCCAAAGACACATCAAGCCCTTTGATGTGGGTGGCAACATAGGGTGGGGCCTGAATAACAGGGCAATAATCGAGTTCCTCCTTCAGGGATACCTGTCATATGACATAATTGAGTTATAAGGCCCCCGAATGCATACCTGCAACCCTTGTGGGTTTTTGCCATCCTCATAGCTAGCCTGAAAAAGGTGCCATAGTTCAACGCTATCCCTGTCATGAGTGCATAGGTGAGGCACACTTGATCCCTCGTCACGTTTGTGAAATGTTGTCCTGTGAAGAATGAATATGTCACTAGCTTGACCTAGACTCATGCCTCCTTTAACATGTGAGCAAACGAGAATGACAGGTGATGACACCTCTCCGCATGTTGGACCCATTTAGCTGTGGAGTTCGCTCCTACAAGAGTGTGTCTAATTTCCCAGTATGGTGGGCGAAGGCATAGCTCATTGAATACACCTGCGGAGACCTCTTTGTGGGTGCCAAGGACCCTGCTGATATCAAGAGGCAAAAGCTTCACCTTCATTCCTTAAACAACAACAGATCG
>DF361029.1:0-15516 GCA_000787875.1 Solanum virginianum | reverse complement strand
GGCCTCGGATCCTTGCTCATTTTATCGTGAAATTCTCATACCAAGCTTAAGTTACAAAACCGGGGGTCTTAAAACAAGAACCCCAACTTCAACTTATTGCACCTGTTTAGAATCTGCGGGTATTCGTCCTTTAACGAGTCCACATCGATCGAGATGTCTGGGTAGTACTTCGTCTCATCATGAGACTGGTACTACCTTTTCCCATCCTTGTTCACAGCCTTTGCCCCAAACCAGGCCTGTTCACCTCTCCTAGTGTCGCAGGGAACTTGTGGAACATCTTGGGCTTGCTTCCTAGTGTTGGAAGCCCCTGCTCTGCTAGATTGACCGCTTCGGCGTGCATGTGAAGACATGATACCTGCGAAAAACAACAAGTTCACAATCAATAACCCAACAACAATGTCTATAACCCCACACTTAAACTCAAGCCCGTATGCGGAGGGTACTCAGACTTCCCCAATTCATACGGGCTGCTACACAACCACAATTCAACACTAACTCCTATTTTCCAAGCATTTCGTTCCACCCCCACACCATAATCCTTCAATTTCATCAAGTACAAGAGCACAACGGAGGCACTCACCCCCACACGTTTCTACAGTTACATATACCACCCCAATTCGCAGTGCTCTGACACACCAGTCGACCCCTCAAGGTCATGCAGTCAACCCCACACTCAAACTTTGGCATAATTTAACATAGAAATCCCAGATCAAGCATGAAGCATGGTGAAGAACACACAAACCCCCCAATTAGTCCCCACATTGTATCAAATTTGAGTTAGGGTTTTCACCCTCTCCAAAGAAGCATAATTCTCACTCCCACCAATGTATCCACTCAAAATTAGTCACTTCCAACAATCATTAACAAAGAATAATCAAGAAACAAGTTGACCCACTTGAAATGTCACCCAAAACATGGAAGATTGCACACCTTGAAGCATTGGAATCAAGCCAAATTGAAGTGGGGAAAACGTACGTACCTTGTATGGAGAATGACCTTTATGCAACGGAGTTCTTGACTCAGTTGATGTGCGATGCGAACTTGTTTGAAAATTTAGGGAAAGAGGAAAGAAAAAATGGAAGCAAAACATGAATGGGGTCGGGATGGGGACGAGAAATGGGGAAAAATTTACGTTAGGGGCATTTAAAAAGGGGTGGGACCACGTAGGAATCGAGAAAATTAGCACATATTCGCGTTGCCTCCCCATCGCGGAGAGAACACGGACCAGCACTTGGAAAAAGAAATTTCTCCCATACATAAATAGTAAGACTCCTTGTTGCATCCGCATCGCGGTGCCAACGCAAATGCTTACTATTTTGAGTATTGAAAAAAACTTAGATTTCGGTCTAATCCCCGTAAAATTCCCCGAATACCTGAATATGCTTCAAAATAATAAAACTAATACATTAGACCAAGAAAACCCAAAAATACCTTATGCCCCGAATACCTGAATATGCTTCAAAATAATAAAACTAATACATTAGACCAAGAAAACCCAAAAATTCCTTATGTATCATCGAGAATTGAGGACGGAAAATTGACACAAAATTACACAGTATCCGAGATGTAGAGGCATCGCAAACCTATACTTGTGCAAATTTTTCACATTATTTTATGGTATCTGTTTTTCTAATAATTTTTTTATTTTTTTTAAAGTAAAAGAAAGTAAACTACTATTACCTCACCACGGGTTGCCTCCCGTGCAGTGCTTAATTTAACGTCGCGGCATGACGCATTATTAACTCATTCGTCATTGGCCAACTCAATGACCTTCTCAACTTGATTCGTGTCCTCATCGTAATAGTGTTTGACATGTTGATCATTCACCAAAAAAGTTTGGTTCGTGGTCAAATCTCTCAACTCCACTGTATCGTAGGTTGTAACCACTAGCACCATGTACGGTCCACCCCACTTGGATCTTAGCTTACCTGGGAATAATTTCAGCCGGAGTTAAAGAGTAATACCTACTGTCCCGACTCAAGGTTTCGCTTGATTATGTGCCGGTCGTGCCACTTCTTGGTTCACTCCTTATAGAGCTTAACATTCTCATAGGCCTGGAGCCGGATTCATTCAACTCCTCCAATTGTTCTAGTCTCTTCCTGCCAGCGAGCTCAGGGTCCAGATTCAGTTTTTTTATCGCCCAGTACGCCTGATGCTCAAGCCCTACGAGCAAATGATAGGCCTTACCATACATTAGCCTATAAGGAGAGGTTCCAATCGAGGTCTTGTAAGCAATTCGGTATGCCTACAAAGCTTCATCAAGCTTTATTGCCCATCTTTCCGGGTGGCATTTACTGTCTTTTGCAATATCTGCTTTACCTCCCGGTTTGATACCTCCACCTGCCCACTCGTCTGCGGGTGGTATGTTGTGGCCACTTTGTGCCTGATCCCATACTTCGCCATTAGATTCTTCACGGTTTGATTGAGAAAGTGGGTGCCTCTATCACTGATAATGGCTCTTGGAGTACCAAATCGAGTGAAGATATTCTTTCAGAGGAATTTACTCACCACCTTAGCATCATTCGTTGGGAGGGCTACTGTTTCTACCCATTTAGACACATAGTCCACAACTACTAGGATATAATGACAACCGAATGATAGTAGGAATGACCCCATGAAGTCAATGCCCCAAACATCGAAGATATCCACTTCCAGAATATTGTTAGGGGCATCTCATGCCTCCGAGATATGGCGCCAGTCTTCTGGCAAGCATCACAGGCCCTAGAGAACTGAATGACATCTTTGAACAGAGTGGGTCAGAAGAACCCTGATTGCAATACCTTGTGTGCTGTCCTGTTACCATCATGATGACCCCCATATGGAGAGGCATGACATTTCTCAAGAATTTGCTTCATCTCCGCCTCCGAAATACATCTCCTCACCATGTGGTCAGCCTCTTTTTTGAAAAGGTAAGGCTCATCCCACATATACGCTTTTGCATCATGAGTCAACCTCTTTTTCTGCTGGGACGTGGCATGAGGAGGGAATACAATACTCACCAAGTAGTATACAATATTTGTGTACCATGGTAATTGATCCACCTCTATTGCAAACAACTGCTTGTCAGGAAACTCTTCTTTGATCTACAACTTCTCACCTATGTGAGCATCAGTCTCCAAATGGGATAGATGATCAGCAACCCGGTTCTCGCTCCCCTTATGATCCTTGATCTCAATATTGAACTCTTGGAGCAATAAGATCTATCTGATCAAGCGTGGCTTCGTATCCTTCTTGTTGAACAAATACTTCACGGTCGCGTGGTCTGTGAACACCACAACTTGGGTTCCCACCAAATAAGCTCTGAATTTATCAAATGCATATACTAATGCCAATATTTCCTTTTCAGTGATTGTATAATTGTTTTGTGCTGCATCCAAGGTCTTACTGGCATAGTATATAGAGTAAAAAACTTTGTCGCTGCAATACCCAAGTACCGCATCCACTGCTATATCACTAACATCACACATTAGCTCGAAGAAGAGCCCCCAGTCAGGTGCTACCAAGATAGGTGCCTCCACCAACTTCATTTTCAGCAATTCAAATGCTTGCAAACAAGATTCATCAAAGTGAAACGGTACCTCTTTCTCTAGTAGGGCACACAGTGGCTTTGCAATCTTTGAGAAGTCTTTAATGAATCTGTGGTAGAACCCTTTATGTCCCATAAAACTTCAAACTCTTTTGACTTAAATCGGTGGTGGCAGTTTTTTGATCACCTCGATCTTTGCTTTGTCTACCTTCAACCCCTTGTTTGTTACTTTGTGGCCTAAGACTATCCCCTCCTTAACTAGGAAGGTGCTATTTCTCCTAGTTAAGTACAAGGTTAGTCTCCTCGCACCTTGTTAGTACTCTGTCCAGATTTTGCAGGTAGCTTTCTAAAGATTCACTGAAGTCAGAGAAGTTGTCTATGAGCACTTCCACAAAGTTCTCCACCATATCATGGAAGATAGCCATCATGCACCTTTGGAAAGTGGTTGGTGCATTGTACAAACCAAAGGGCATGTGTTTAAAGGCATATGTCCCATATGGACATGTGAAGGTTGTTTTTCCTTAGTCCTCGGGTGCAATAGTTATCTAGTTATATCCCGAGTATCTATCCAGGAAGCAATAATACTCCTGCTCAGCAAGTTTGTCCAGCATCTGATCAATGAAAGGCACCCGGTAGTGGTCTTTCCTGGTGGCATCATTCAATTTTCTATAATCCATGCAGATTTACCACCCCATCACCGTTCTAGTTGGAATCAGCTTATTCTTTTCATTGGTGACAACCGTTATCCCGCCTTTCTTGGGGATACATTGTACAGGGATTACCCATTTGCTATCTAAAATGGGGTAGATGATCCCTGCATCCAACCACTTGATGATCTCTTTCTTTACTACCTCTTTCATGATTGAATTCAGCCTCCTCTGCGTTTGAGCCACTAGCTTGTGACCCTCCTCCATGAAGATTCTGTGCATGCATAAGGCTGGGTTGATGTCATAGATATCAGCTGCCAACCCATTACTTTCTTTCTTTTCTTCAGCACTGCAACAACATCTTCTACCTGGGCTGCAGTTAATAAAGCAAACAGGATTACAGGTAATGTATTATTTTCACCAAGAAATTCATACCTGAGATGTGATGGTAGTTGTTTCAAATCCAACTGAGGAGCCTCCTCAGCTGAGAGTTTGAGTGGTGGTCCCAAAACCCTATTTAATGGCTCATTCATCTTTTTCAGCATACTCACATTGTGAGCATTTAACACACTCTCAATTTCGCGGGCCTCAACATCATCCACTAGCCCTTGATTCAACAATACCCTCGCTAGTGGATCTTCAATCTCAACCTGGCTCACAGCAACTGAAGTGTCTTTCACTGTGATGGCTGCCAAATCTTCATAAGCAGTTGGTAGCTTCATACCCTGGTACAAATCGAACACTTCCACCTTGTCATAGGCTCTTATGGTGAGCCTTCCTGCTGTGATATCAATCAATGCCCCTACTGTAGCTAGGAATGGGCATCCAAGTATAAGTGGGACCTCAGGGTCCGGCTTAAAATCTAGAATACGAAATCCACAGAGAAAATGAAAGATCCTACTTAGACTAAAACATCCTCAATAACTGCATCGGGCTTAGCCACGGACCGATTTGCCAACTGTAACACAATAGTGGTTGGCTTCGGCCTTCCAAACCCCAGCTTTAGGAACAAAGAAGTGGGCATGAGGTTTATGCTCACTCCCATATCACACAAGCCCTTAGCATTCAGACGACTCCCGATAATTACTTGCACAGTAAAGCTCCCTGGATATTTTAACTTCACTGGCAAGTATGATCTATTGAGAATTTTAGAGTTGCAAGCCTCTGTTAGTGCCACAGTCTCATACTCAACCCACTTAGTTTTGTTAGCAACAATGTCCTTGAAATATTTGGTGTATTTTTGGATCTCCTGCAAAACATCAATCAAAGACAAGTTAATCTGTGCCTGTTTTAGCAACTCGATGAACTTCTAAAAGCAATCATCCCCTTTCTTCTTTTTGAGCTTCTGTGAGAAAGGAGGAGGAGGTTTTGACAATGGAGTTGCCTCCTCAGTGCTTGGGTTGGGATTGCCAACCTCATTATTCTGTGTAGCATTCTAATCGTCCCTCTTTTCTTCTTGGGGACCAATTCAGTTAAGGGCCTTCCGCTCCGTATGCTGACCACATTTACTTGCTTTGGGTTGGGATCCGTGTTACCAGGTAGGCCCCCTTGAGGCCTATAATTTATTGAGCTGGCTAACTGTCCCAACTGTTTTTCTTGTTCTGAAGATCCTGCTTATTCCTCTGAATCTCCTCTTCTTGCTTGTTCTGCTTTTCCAAGATTTGTCTCAATGCCTCACATTCCGTCATGGTGTTTAGATTGGCCTGTCCTACAAGCTGCTGGGTCGGCTGATTCTGATATGCATTTCCACCCTGTGGTCTTTCCTGAGGTGGCCCATGATTCTGCTTATTGCCACCCCATGAGAAGTTTGGGTGGTTCATCTAATTCGAGTTATAAGTTTTCCCGAATCCTTGATAGCCCCCTCTATTAGCATTGCTCACGAAGTTTACTGCTTCTAGATTAGCTCCGTATGATTCAGCCGTGTGGTCGCCTCCTCCACACATATTATACCAACCCGTTTGCTGCTGTTGTACCATATTGATGGGGGTTTGTTGTTGACCAATGGCTACCGGTGCTTGCTATTGTAGAGCCAAAGCCAAATTGTTAAAGTTTGTGGTCATCAGGTTCTGTATAGCTGCCATTTGAGCCTGCAAGTTCGTTATTGCATCAATTTCTAGTGCCCCGGCCTGCTTTTGGACAGTTGGTCGGCTGGATCCCCTATTCTATTCTGGCTTATCCTAAGCAGTTCTGTTGAGAAGAGCATACAATTCATCATATATCTTCTCCAATGCTTGACCCCCTGCAGCTGAATCAAGAAGAATCTTGGCATTGAGTTCCAACCCTTCAATGAAGGTATGGACCGGTACCTCGTTAGCCTGACAATGATGTGGGCAATTGATAAGAAGAGTTTTGAACCTATCCCACGCTTGATATAGATTCTCCCCAGACCTCTACTTGAAACTTAGGATCTCACTTCTAAGTTTGGTTGTCTTGCCATATGAGAAGAATTAAGTGAGAAACTTATGAGCCAAATCATCCCAGGATGCTATGGAGTTTGGTGGCTCAATTTGCAACCACCTCTGAGCTTCCCCCAAAGTGAGAAAGGGAACAGGGTCATCCTCACATAGTCACGATTTACCCCCGTAGGAATGATAGTATCAGCAATCTCAAGAAAATTTTGAAGATGGAACTGTGGATCTTCATGTGGTAGTTCGGTGAACTGTTCAGTAGAGTGTAGTAACTGGACCATGTTCTGTTTCAACTCCCACCGACCACTAGGCTTAGGTTTGACAAAGCAACTCATAACATTGGTGGTTCTTGGGATTGCCACATCCCTCACTTGCCTCGGTGTCGGTGATGCAACAGCAGGTACGAGAGGTGTTGGTGGGTTGTTGTTTTCCATGTTCTCTGCAACAGGGTTAATCTCCAGCTTGTTATCCTCTTGATCCTCATGCTCGACGAGTTCAATTGGCGGTGTTTCAAACAAAACTTCTGCTCTCCTCTTTGATTGACAAAAACAAGAGTCCTGATCTTCCAGCTTATTTACTACTTACCTACACAAAAACACTGTTAAGATCAAATGTAGCGAACACCACAAAACAAGACAACTTTGATAATCAACCAATTCGTTTTCAAATCCCCGGCAACGGCGCCAAAAGCTTGTTGTTCCCCAGCACACGCAAGCGTACGTGGTCTCCCAAGTAATATAGTGACCCTAATTAAAGAGCCGGGTTGTCGACCCCAAAGGATTTGAATGTAATTAGCAATCAATCTCAATTATCGCGTTTATGGTGCTTTTAGTAAAATGAGTTGTGGATTTAGGTAAAATAATTATAAAGAACAAATTTTTACTAAACTAATATGAATTTTACAGACATGATATCAAGGAACGGGCAATTTCAGGGTTGTAACCTTTACGACTCTGTTTAGTCTTAACAATATCTTTCTATGTTTGGTTTCCTGATTATTGATTCGCGGGGTTTAAATTACCTGAACAGGGTTGCATGTCTCTGTCGGTCTATCGTTATTGACTGCCTAACTACATCGTTGAGCGAGGATAGACAGACCAATAAAAATGCATTAAAGTTATCTTCCTGTATTATGAACTGAGCGAGGTGTAAGGGTAGTTGTCACAAGTCTCCCTTACACGAATCAACCTAGTTTCCTAGTCGAACAAGCTCCCTAAACTACTTCGCAAGGTGTAAGGGTAGTTGTCACGAGTCTCCCTTATGTGAATCAATCTAGTTTCCTAGTCGAACAAGCTCCCTATACTACTGCGTGCTATCCACTCCAACATCTCTCGAATCCAGAGTGAACAACTAATGTACTCCCTAGTTGGCCAGACTCAGAAGTATAGATATAAATAGCATAGGAATACTCAAAAGAAACCATTCATAGATGTTTAAAGTTAAGAAGTACACATTGTTTGTAGCTACAACCCCAGAATATGAAAACTTGGCTACTCATGATCGCGAAATACATCATAAATGATATGGAAAACATCAACCCAAAGGATAAAGATTAAACTAACTAAATTACTGTGAGAAAAGGGTTCTCCATCGTCCCTCCTGAAGTTCTTGCATAAAACAGAATGTAAAGCCTATAGTATATGATAGAATAACAATAAAAATCTCGTAACTAGACTTTTTCGCCTCGTGTCCTCAGGTCCGCGACACGGACTCCTTGTATTTACTGGATTTTTCGCTTAATTTGTTGACAGGGCAATTTTACACATCTTTTGTACAGGTCCGCGACGCGGACCTCGCACACTTTTCAGCTTTGCGCCTTTTTGCATTTTTCAACTTCCACAACTTTGTTCCAAGTCTGCCACATGGACTTTGGTCTTCTAGCTACTTCTACTGACTTTTATCTTTCAAATTCCAGGTCGTATTCTTTCATCATATCCGGGTTTAACTACGGACTTTTCCAACTAAAGCGAAATCCTACAAAAAAACACAACTAAATGGCGCACTCGGCCCTGCATTAGCAAAATAAGAGAAAAATACACTAAAACACCTAGACTCAGTGAATTTACCCTCTAACTTGTCTCTATTTATGAGCATTATTGGCTAATAGAAACGACTCCGAAGAAAAAAATTTGGGTTCCCAATGCTTCTCCACGCTCAACGAGATGATTAGACATATAAATAAGCCTAAGATCAGAGACCTAACCGGATTTGACTTCCCTCTATTATATTTTTCTTTCACTTGGTCAAGTGCACGTATAGATGAGAGTTATGCATGTTATTTAACAAATTTTAAATAATTACTCTCCAAATTTGGTAAGAACAAGTTATTATCCATAAATTTGAAATTCATCAACATTATGAATTTCATCTTATATTTTTACATTCGATTAAAATGTATAACATGAATCTAACAACATTCTTATTTAGCGTGATAAATAACAACAATATTTTGGCTTTAAAATAATATTTTCAAAATTCACAAAAGAAGAACATAAAAGAACATTTTTAAAAAACATATCTTTTTTTTTCTCCTTCACACACAATACCATACTATCTCCTTCAGAATTTTGTTATTTCACATTTTTAATCTTGATAATAACCTCTTCTCTTTTTCTTTATTATTTTTATTTCATATTCTTTTATTTTATGTGTTTTTGTCAACGTTGATAATTCTTACTTCCTACTTTGTTTCTCTAACATAATATTTCAAAAATAAAATTTATCATCACAAAACATAATTTAGTCGATTATCACCTCAAATATCGTACCATTGAATTTTTAAATTATAAAATATAAAATAAAAATAAAAATATTAAAATTTATGCGGAATATTTTTGTTCTTGGTGAATATAAAAATTTATGGACTTAATTATGATTATTATAATATAATATTGACCTTTAAAAATTAAACAATACACATGTCTCTCGTTTTAAGTATACTTGACGAAATGAAGGAAAAGTGTAATTGGGGGAACCAATTCCGACTTGGCCAATATATAAAAACTGTATTTCAGGTCTTATTCCAGCTATATGATCAACTTTAACTGCCCTGAGGTGATTCACTGTCACATCCCAACTTGTAGAAATTTTATTTGAACTTTGTAAGTCATCCTGTACGATAAAATTTTGTTTATTCCCTTTTCTAATATCTCTCTAGAGTGTATTTTATTTTTCATGCCATAATGTAGTTCATCAACTCCCTATTATCAGCTCAATCTAGGATATAATTTTTTTTTTTCTAAAATTCTTGTTATCCTACTTTAAAGGTTAAAGAAATTCAATTCGATGATTTAACAAAGAATGAAATCAAAGTCTTATAACAAGCTAAGTTTGTTTTTCTTCTGAATGGTATCATATGTTGTTATGGAAGTTAAATCAGCATCAGAAATGGTGACTTGTTATAAAATTGGGTGAAAAAAATATGAAGGTAACTCTAGAAATAGACCTAGAGATACTAAGTTTAAAAATGAAATGACTCCAGTTGAGCAACTAAGAGTGTTTAAATGTAGTTGATTTCTGCATTTGGTGATAGCTTACATTGATTACCATTACTTTGGTTGCACCGCTCAATGATCATCCTCTCAAGTACATTTCAGTTGAATTTCCTTAACCTAACAGTTGGAATCATCCTCACTTCTTTTTAATCATACAGCTCCTTTGTGTGACGTATTGTTTCATTAACCTGAGGACAAATTATATTGTAAAATGTGGTCATAGCTTTGACAACGCAAGAGTGACCTAGTCCTGTGTGTACGTACTACACACACACATACATATAGAATTAATTGTAATTCCTAGTCAAGGTGTGTCTTACCTTTACAACTGAGTTCAATTAAGGTTAGGCGAATTCCGCAATATGCAAAGTCCACAGTCACAAATTCTCAGGCTTTGCAAGTTCAGTGATACATCAAGCATATCTGGCACAGACCCTAAGTTCTGAGAGGCGACAAAAACATTAGAGATTAGTAAGTACTTGACATAGAAAAATACTATATATAAAAAAGAAGTCAAGCCATCCAAGCATAGGTGCTTAATCCTTTTGAATATTGGGTTCACATTGAAACACTCAAATGTTACGCTATAGCTGCTAACAATAGATAAGTTTTGGAGAAACCATATCAACACAAAATTTCAACGAGCATTGGCAGAATAAGACTAGTGTTTTTTGAACCAACAGGACTCACAATTTCAGACGATTGGCTAAAAATAGATACACGTTGCACAAGTAAATAAGTTATCAGGCAATACATATTTTTTATCATTGGCCATGATTCGATACATTGATCCACATCTGTGTGTAGATGAAATCCCAGAATATTTCCAGTATGTTGCATTAGAATTTTATGAATTACGCTTGCAGTGTGGACCATAACTGCCTCCATTGTTTGGATAAGATGCTACTTCTTGCAGCATATTTGATGGGCATAAGCTCTACTATTTTATCTAGTATTTCAATTGGTAAGTCACACAAATTTTGTCTTTACATTCACATTTAGATAATTGAGGGTCTATATAGCAGTGAGCATTAGTGGATATTTGAAACCAATGAGCACTTTCTTGAGCTCTTCAAAGGTCTTTTTCTGGAATAGTAAATGGATTCACATTGATTAATTGTTCGGGAATAAATGGGTACCCCAATTAACAAAGTATGTACATGTATCTTAATTTGAGACTCTCTGATTCATTGATATTCCATGGAATTTTAATTTGCCTGTCTACAATAACTTAATTGGTCAATACATTTTATTGGCCATACTTTTTTCTTGATAGAGCTAAAGACGAATTTTGTTTATGCTAATGTGCTACTTTTCTGGAGGAATAATTCCTAACTGACACTTTGTCTTAGCCTGAAGTACAATATTCTATGAATTGAAAAAAGTTGCTGATGAGTTTTCCTAGTTAGTGAGTTATTTTGGAATATTGTAATAGCGCTTCAAGTTATAAGAGAATGTAACCTGCTACACATGTTAATTCTTCTATTTGAGACAAGTATCACCTCATATGAAATTGTTTTGAAAATAAATATTGACATACTAAATTTAGCATTTTACCCTTATATACTATCTTCGTCCTATATTATATGGGCATTTTTCATTTTACATGATAATTAAAAAATCAATAATACACTAGTAAACTTTACCATTTTACCCTCCATTTATATCATTGTACATTAAATTAAGTTAAAAAAATATATACATGAAATATAAGAATAGTTTATTCTTTGGATGTGAAAGTAATTAATTAGCCTTTTGAAATTTTCAAATATCATATTAATGGTGAGGGTAAAATGGGAAAAAATTAATTAATTTTATTCTAATTTAGTAAGTAACCATACAATATGAGACAAATATTTACAGAAAGATGCTCATATAATATAAGACAGAGTAGGGGTGGTAAAATTAAGCCCAACCCGGCCTGACCCCTTGAAGTTTGGGCAGTTTGATAACCCGCCCAATTATTAGCTCAACTCATTTCAACCCAACTCATTTCAACCCATTTAAAATTTGGTTGATATGCAACCCGAATTAATTCGAGAGAGATCTTGTTAAAATATTTTCAAAACACTTTTTTTCAATTTGATATGTTTTATATAGTCATAATAAAAAAATATAATTTAATTAAGTACTAAAATATTAAAAAAATAAATAAAATAAGTAAAACTTAGTAAAAAATTGGGTCGGGTTGGGTCTTGACCCGCTCTATAACCCGTTTTGATCCAACCCATTTTGATCCAAGCAAATTTGGGTTGGATTGGGTCTTGACCCGTTTGGTGTTTTGACCCATTATAACTCGTTCAAATTTGTCTTAACCCACCCAATTGTCACCCCTAGGACAGAGAAAGTATTCACTTATTATATTTTTCGAGGACATTAACTCAATGACAATAAATTGAAGGTATAATAGGAAAATAAAATCTATCTTATTTTGATTTGTCAAAAATGACAAGTAAAATTGAAAATCAAATCAGAAAATATTTTATAACTAAAAGTGAACCGAGAGAATATTATTAAAAGCTAGGAACTCCAAAATACAAAGTTGGATTATCATTTTATATTTTCACTTAATTATATTTACCTTTCAATCATATATATATATATATACATACTATATTAAAAGCCTGAAGGCCTTAAAAATGTTATTTTAACTTTTTGTCTCTCATTAAAATACTCTCATTTAGGCAAAATCATATTTTCACTATTTTCTTAATTTATTGTTTTATGTTTTATTATTTAGTTTTAAGATTTATTTTTGCATTAGAATTTCTTTATATTTAGAATTCGCTCTTAATTTTGGACTATTCTATATAAATAATTGTCTAGATTGCGAAGGCAATAAAAAATATTACTATTATTTTTTTAATATTTAAGATTGTAAAATTAATTAAAATTTAGATTATCAAATATTTTGTTAATAAAAATATGTAATATAACAATTAAAAAAAATAAAATTAAGTTGGAAACATTAAACTACTCTTTTTATATTTAGGAGTCTTTTCTAAAATTAAATTTTCATCAAATTATTTAACTCTTAACTATTCAACTCCAAATTATTACTTTTTTGTATTCATAAACTATTAACATATCTATATTATAAGTAATTGAACTGATTTTCTCATCTTTGATCGTTCATAATAGATTAAACTATTGCATCAAATTAATAATATTTATTTATATAAATATTATATTTATTTTAATGACAAGTACTATTTATATATAATTTTTAGATTAACATGATACATACGGACAAAGCACGTACGCTAAATTAGAATATATATATATATATATATATATAAAGAGGATGTACATCCCACCTACGTGTCACCCCTTTTATTGTAAAATCATAAAATCGTCCGTTACACTAGATCGACACATAAGTTTAAAGTTCCTGTCATAAAATCCATTTTGGTTGTTGATAAATTTATGTGGTAAGAATCTTCATATTTTATGGTTTTTTCATTCTTTTGATACGAACATATGCCGGAAGACACTTCATGTTCACATAAAAGTCACCAATTCAATATATATACAATGGTCACTCTTGAAGATACACCAAGCGTCACTCTTGAAAATAAACCAATTCCTGTAACTTTTGTGTGGTTCTTCCTTTAGGAACATCCAGTTATTCCTTATCGTTTCGGCCGATGAAAAATTATCCTAAATCATTTACAGTTACGATGAACAGGTTTAGAGATTTTTATAATCTGGATAAATCAATTCCTAAAACTTTTGTGTAGTTCTTCCATTAGGAACATCCAGTTATTCCTTATCGTTTTGAACGACAAAAAATCATTCTAATTATTTAGAGTTTCAAAGAATAGGTTTAGGAATTTCCATAATCCGGTAATCCAAAGAATCCGATAATCCAAAGAGATCAGTCTACAACCAATTCATACAAAATGAGGGAATTATTGATAAGAAAAATTCAATGGTCACTGAGAAATTTTCTCGAATTTCTTATGAAAATGATTCAACGTAGATATAATGATAAAAAATTAGTTTTCTATAGGTACGATAAAATAGTACTTCATATAAAGGGTTATGAATTGTATGACTATAAAATTTCAATAACCCTATATATGGGACATAATATTTCAAGGAATTAACAAATTTAAATGTATTACAATTTCATGCAACTACGTACAAAGATAAGGAATTTAATTAATAAGTAATAGGAGTATATAAATGATAAGTGCCCTGATATCATTCAAATAAGAAAAGATTTTGGAACCCAATTGAAAATCTAACACTAAAAAATATTGTAAAAGTATATTCATTAGGAGTCTAATAAAAAAAATTACTTAATTTTTCTCCACATATTTAGAAGTTTAGTCAATATTATAAAAAATAAATAGTTAGAAATTTTTTAATGAAAATTAAAATTAATTGATTTAGAAGTGTCCCATAAACTTAGGAATTTAGGAGCTAGTAAAAAAATTTTGCTTATTTTTTTGGACTTTTATTTGAAAACTTTTGCTTTATTTTTGGACATTTTTTTGCTATATTTTTTTAGACTTTCTTTCTGAGTTTTTTTTTTTTACGTTTATTAAATTTTATTGCCTATTATTTTTAGGAATGGTTGTGGTCGGTCGGTTTGATTTGGTTTGGTTTATTCGGTTTGGTTTGATTTTTTAATTTTTGATTTAGTGAAAATGTCAATCCAAACCAAAGTAAAATAAATTCGATTTAGTTTGATTTTTACAATTTTGGTTTGATTTATTTCGACTTGTGAGGTTAATTGAACAAATTCATTTTTAATAGATTGATACGATAAACAATTAGTTACTATTCGATACTCTTGTCAAGAACAAAAGAAATCAACAAATAATAAATATTTGACAATAGATTCAAAGCCAAAGGCAAGCAGTAGCGACTGGCCAGTGACTATATTGAGTAGGAAAAGAGATAGGAGTGATATACTACTCAAAACTTTAGATCTGATATATTATATTGAGTAGAAAAAGAGATAGGAGTGACTATATTGAGTAGTTTTGGGCTTTTGGCAGTGATTACATACCAAAACTTAAATAAAACAACTCCAAAACAGCACTGCACCTCTCTTTTAAAGAAAAAGAGATGCAAGAAAATGAGGAACAGAAGAAAGCTAATTAAATGTTTGTCTGAAGCAACACTTGCTTGTTGTGTGAACTGAAGAGTGAAAAGCCCAGAAAGGACAACAAATTTCAGATCATTATTCTCTGGCATGTCTAAAACTTGAAGAACAGATTTGCTTTGATTTTTTCTCTTTTACAATGCAGATCTTTTCGTAGTACTGCATTCTTCGGCACCATAAACCAACCTTGTAATGTAGCATCTTTTGCAATTCTTAGTCCTGACCACTGAGAAGAAATTAGAATGTGGGATCATATATTTTCACAGTGAGATTTTGTCACGTCCCAACCTATGGGCCGTGACTGACACCCGTTTGGGACGTCCAG
>DF361030.1:37825-54720 GCA_000787875.1 Solanum virginianum | reverse complement strand
CTAAAATAAATCTTGGACTCAACACAGCGAAAGAACTTCTTTTCTGATGTGGAAGATCAGATTAAACTGCAACCACAGAGCATACTCAGACAAAACTTTGGCCTAAAATAAATCTTGGACTCAACACAGCGAAAGAACTTCTTTTCTGATATGGAAGATCAGATTAAACTGCAACTACAGAGCATACTCAGACAGTACCTTGGCCTTAAACAAATCTAGGACTCAACATAGCGAATGAACTTCTTTTCTAATGTGGAAGATCAGATTAAACTACAACCACAGAGCATACTCAGACAGAACCTTGGCCTTAAACAAATCTAGGACTCAACACAGCGAAAGAACGGGTTAATTTATAATTCCCAAACCTCCTCCCCAAAACATAAAGTTTAGATGTGGGAGAAATTTAAACCAAAAAATCAACAGTAAGTACTTACAAAATGATATAGCACCTTCTGGTAATTTGTGAAAGACAAGCTTGGTGTGCCAAATAAGATAAAATTGTCAATGAAGAATGAATAGGTTAACAATCAGACATTAACCTTCTTGGACCATTTTGAGTTCATAAAGTTTTCAAATGATGAAGTAGAGAAAAACCTCCGAGTAATTACAAAAGGATTGCATAACCAGATTAATTCAAAAAGTAACAAGAAGATTGATTCTAAAGCAAATGTGATCATCAAGTAAAATTTTTTGAATGTTTGCAGGATAGAAGAGAATGTAATGAAGTATTAATACTTGCTTAAATGTGCATGGGTAAGAAATGCTTCCAATCATGATACAAGGAATCTGAATGACTATTATAAGCAACGGAAAGAAATAGTCTTAGTTTCCTGATAACCATAGATGGTATTTGTCACTCAAATGGAAAAGAAACTAAAGAAGTGTTGCTATTCAAGGAACACAGTTGCATTACCTCACTGTTGAGTGCAGAAGTAGCAGTGCCACGCCTTTCTGGTTCTATTGAAAGTAGGATGTCAACAAGGGCCAAAGATGAAGTGGGAAAGTCCTTGAATGTATCAGTGACACATCGCTTATATGGGTGTTGTGGCTTAAAGCTAGTAGCATGAGGTAGCTTTGATTTCTTCCAGTATTCTTCGGAAGGTGAACCACAAAGTTTGAAAATCTTATGCATTTGCTCCACCTGCAAATTGTTTTAGTTCACAATTACAGGAACCAACAATGAATTGTGAACTCAAAAGTCAACATCCATGATGAAACTGAAAGAAACAGAACTAGAATTTAGTGTGTCGAAAGCGTCAATTAAATTTGAAGTGGAAATTAGAGAATAGCTTTGAACTCTTTCGGTAATGGAATAATTCCAAAGAGATTAGAAGTGTGATAGGAGGAGATAATCAATCATAAGTGAATAAAGTTTAGATTGAAAAGTGAATTCAAGTCTCAAAGTGGACGAACCTCTGTTCTTCCTGGCATGATAGGCTTTCCAGCAAATAATTCAGCAAGGATGCAGCTAGCACTCCACATATCTATGGCCACTCCATATTCTGTTGCACCAAGCAAAAGCTCAGGAGCTCTATACCATAGAGTTACAACACGACTTGTTAATGGTTGTGTTTGGTTGGACTCAAAGGTTGTAGCCAAGCCAAAGTCTCCAATCTTTAAAACACCATTGTCATCAATGAGAAGGTTTGAACCCTTAATGTCTCGATGAAGTACACCCCGGCTATGACAGTGTTCAAGTCCACGAAGCAATTGTTGCATATAACATTTAACCTGTAAACTGCCATTTAAAAATGTGGAGAACATCGAAATATATCTTGTAGATTAAAAATGCAGTTTCCGGAGGAGTGGTGGTGAAATAAGTTCAATTTACAAATAACTTTGTCTCTCTTCTGGCATCATTTTCTTGCTTTCACTTAGATCTTAATATTCTCTAGTGAAGGAATCATTAAACAAGTTCAAAGATTTTTATCCTGGGAGGATTTGCTGCTTTTGCATCTAGTTGGGACTTGGGTGTGCTAATTATGAACATCCCAGACAATAAGAGAAAGATGTACCTGTGCTTCAGTAAACTTAACACGAGGTGCTGCTGCAAGTCCAGCAAGATCGTGCTCCATGTATTCAAATACAAGATATAAGCTACCTGATATCCTAGATGTGACCAAAGCCTCAAGTTTCATAACATTTGGGTGGTCCAATTTACGCAAAATAGATATTTCCCTTGCCATAAAGCGAACACTCTCTGGATCCATATTGACAAATCTCACTTTCTTCATTGCGACAATTTTATTGGTTTTAAGGTCACGAGCCTTGTACACGCTACTATATGTTCCTTGACCAATCTGCATAAAATTTAGAAATTTTCGGACTTAATCGTAAATATATGAAAATTCAAACTCTTTATTAGTCCAAAGATCTCTGAAAAATTAAATGACATTATATTTGGCTGTACAGAAATTTAATGATCCGTTTGCTAAGTTCTTTTAACACCTCGCCTATGTTAAGGAAGTTCATATTTGGAAGTCAAAAAGAAACCAAGAAAAAAGAAATAGTAATCATGCTGAAGTTTTATTTACTGCTAGAGTTGACAATCCTTTGGGGAACTTAGTAGCTAAGTTGGTCGACCACTACCTGAACTTTCACCTTGTTGGTGACGGTTTAATTCCCCAACTTGTTTGCCCTTTCCCTATCCCCAATTTTCTTTTCGAAAAAAATAAATAAATCCATTTTCCAGTGGTATTCCAAAGTGACCCAAAAAAGAAAAGAAAAATTCTAATGGATCATAAACAAAGAACAACAACAACATACCCAGTGGAATCCCACAAGTGGAGTCTGGGAGGATAAAATGTACGCAAAGCTTACCACTACCATATAAAGACAGAGAGGCTCGTTTCAAAAATCAAGCCCCATAAGCAAAAGATATTCGATATGGAAAAAAAGGAAAAGAAAAGAACAAAAAATGAAAAACGGCTAATAATAAAAAGCAAATGATAGTATGTAAATACGATAAAAGTAACAAATATAAGACAGATACTGACAACATATGATATAAAGATGACTAATCCTACTAACCTAATATATCACAAGGTCATACATCAACCGGTCCCTACTAGCCTATTAGCCTTCTATCCTAATACGCGACCTCCACTCCTTTCTATCTAAGGTCATGTCCTCGGTGAGATAAAGATTTGCAATATCTTGTCTAATCACCTCCCCTCAATACTTCTTTGGTCTATCTCTACCCTTTCGTGTAACTCCTAAATCCAACCTCTCGCACCTTCTAACAGGAGCATTGGTACTTTTCTCTATAAATGTCCACACCATCGCAATCTCGTTTCCCTCATCTTGTCAGCCACAAGAGCCACCTCTAACTTTTCCCAAATAGTCTCATTCCTAATCTTGTCACTCCTGGTGTATCCACACATCCATCTCAACATCCTCATCTCCACGACCTGCATCTTCTGAACATGTGAGTTTTTGATTGACCAGTACTACAACCCATATAGCAAAGACAGTCTAACCACCATTCTGCAAAACTTACCTTTAAGTTTAGGTGGTATCTTCTTATCACAGAATACTCTAGAGGCAAGCCTTTATTTCATCCATGTTGCCCAATACGATGTGTGACATCATCATCGATATTGCCACTATTCTGGATGATGGACCCCAGATACTTAAAGTTTTCCCTCTTGGGGATAGGTTGAGTGTGACATCATCATCGATATTGCCACTATTCTGGATGATGGACCCAAGATATTTAAAGTTTTCTCTCTTGAGAATAGATTGAGTGGCAAGCCCCACTTCAATGTCTGCTTCATCCCTCACAATACTGAATTTGCAAAGTATGTCTCCAAACCTCCAATTTATCATTAACGTTAGCCCAAGTCTCATCAATCAATATTATGTTATCCGCAAATAGCATACACCATGGACCCTATTCCTGAATAGATCATGTCAGCTCATCCATTAACAAGGCAAAAAGAAAAGGGCTCAACACAAATCTTTGATGAAGTCCCATTAGGAAAATACTCTTAGTCTACTCCCACCGTTCTTACCCGAGTTTTGGCCCCATCATACGTGTCCTTTATCACTTAATATACACCATTGGAACACCTTTGACCTCTAAACACTTCTATAGGACATCTCTCAGAACTTTATTATAGGCCTTCTCGAGATCAATGAACACCATATGAAGGTCGTTCTTTCTTTCCCTATATTTCTCCAGTAATCTCCGAACAAGATGATTGCTTCATTAGTCAACCATCCCAGCATGAATATGAAATGATTCTCTAAAATAGACATTCCTTTTCTCACCCCCATCTCCACCACTCTCTCCCAACCCTTCATAGTGTCGCTTAACAATTGTAATTGTTACAATTTTGAATATCACCCTTGTTCTTGTATTATGGAATTAGAACCAATTGTACTCCTCCCCCATTCATCGGGCATCTTAGTAGCCTTCATAATAGCATTGAACAGCCTAGTCAACCACTCCATACAACCTTGACCATGCTCTTCTAAATATCCACCGAAATCTCATCGAGTTCGATCGCCCTTCCTCTCTTCATCCTACTAATAGCACATCTAACCTCCTCAACTCTGAACCGCCTGCAATATTATGCCAAGAAATCAGGCATACTAATATTAAGTCGAGAAATCACGCATATTGATAAAAACAAACTCAAATATATGAAAAAAACCAAAATCTCGATGACTATCAAAGTGTGCCAGCTCAATATCTCTATCCCTTTTTTTCATTTAAGAGTTTATCAAAGTAAGCTTGCCACCTTAGCTTAATAGAAGTTTCATCCACCAACACCTCACCCTCTTTATCCTTGATGCACTTCACTTGGTCCAAGTCACAAGCTTTCCCCTCTCTCTCTCTCTTTTACGAGCTTATACAATCTCTTGTCCCTGCCTTTCTCACTTAGCTCCACATACAAGCACTCAAATGTTGTTCGCTTAGCACTCGTCACTGCCATCTTTGCTTCTGTCTTCGCCATCTTATAGATATCCTTAAGGCTTTTCATCCCCATCCCTACACTCTAACCACTTAGCATAAGCAATCTTCTTAGCTTTCACTTTGCTTTGAACTTCTCCATTACACCACCAATCACCTTGACATCCACCAAAGGTCCCTCTCGAAACCCCTAGTACCTCGGTAGGTACTTTTCTAATGCAACTAGCAGTATGTTCCACATGGTGTTCACATCTCCGCTACTACTCCAAGCCCCTAAACTACTCAACTTTTCTCCCAATATTCCGAGAAAGGCAGGAGTCAGGCCTCCCCATCTAATCCTCGGTAAGGCATAAATAACCTTCTTCTTCTTTTCCCCCTTAATCTCTAAATCCATCATTAGAAGCCTATGTCGAGTGAAAATATTTTCACTTGGAATAACCTTGCAATTCTTACAAAGGCTTCTATCCTAAACAAAGAACCTTTTAGGAAAAAACCACTTTGAATGGAAAACGATTCAGCTACTTCTGTCAAAAACGAATAATATCTATGATATAAGCAAATTCAATACCCCGAGTACAACATGAGATTTCGAGAAAGTGTGGAAGGTCAAAAGACAAACAACATTACATGAGTAACAGAGTGGAGATAAACAACATCACATAAATTACAGTTTTAAGTAATATCAGGAACAAGGATCCCCAAGTTACAAGATGCAGATATCAAAGTTCAGCAAATTATGGCTGTTGTCACTGAAAAAATGTAGAACAAAAATTAAAATGCATGTTTTGTAGAAAAATGAGCAGAGAGAAGAAGCTGTAAAACTGACTTTTGTTTAATTTTTCTAAAGGACTCTGCACTTCGAGGAACCCACCCTTGAATAGCCTCAGCTGCGACAGAAGTTAGCCACGATGGCCATCCTGCAGCTCCCAGTTCACCCCTTGCACCATTAGGCATGCTTACAACTCTAGACATTGATTGTTGCACTCCAAACTCTACGGTGGACCGCCTCTTGTGATGGCCTCCCTTAGGCCTCTCGATAATTCTTGTTTTTCCATCATCCACAACTTTTGTTGTAAGGGTAGAAAGAAGAGCAGTTTCTGATGTCCTCTTTGATTTAGATTTCATAGGTATTTCAATCTTAGGATTAACTAAGTCTACTTTAATCTCCTCTCTTTGTAAGGGAGCAACCATATGTACGGAAGATTTATCAACTTCTTTTTGCTTCACCTTGTCATGATCAGAAACATAATCATCTTCAGAAGAACACTTTGAGCAAATGCAGCCCATAATTTAATAACCAATATGTTCTGGGACTCAAGACACACTTGAGACCCGCATAATAAGCCTGCACCAACGACCGAAAATTCAGTGGGAAAAATATATTGTACAGTAATTAATAAACTTGTCATTTTCTAGTTTCTTACCAACCAATATATGCAGGTCTCCAAATCCTCTTTGACAATTCAAGCCTAATTCCTCAATGTCTTCAATATTAGCAAATCCTCTGAAGAAGCCAAAATGCCAATTGAAATTGAAAGCCAATGTCCAGGATCTCAGGAAGGAGGGATATATATATATGCTTTCTTCAATATCACCCCATAATTAAGGTCTTCTAACTTAGCAATTTTAATTTGTAAAGGGGAACATTCAAATATGTATAGAAACTAAAAGAAAAGAAAAATGTGAAGGCAACCCCAACAAGTCAAAAACCCAGACCAGAACAATCCAGCATTACAACCGAACACGAGGAATCAAGATTCCAGCATATAAAAGATAGGTTGGTGCACCTAAAACTATGTTCTATGTTTTTTCTTTAAAAGGATTATTGATGCAGGAACTCTGGTCAAGGAGGTTGTGATACCCTACAACAAAAAGTTTAAGAAATAATTCAACTGCTTTTATTAATTACCATTTTCCGTTATTTTTTTTTTTTAAAAAAATCACATTTTCTATATTTTCAGGAAAAATAAGAAGAAAAGACACGAGTTTTACCCATATATTTTAGGATATTGATCACCATTGATGAGAAAAGAAATGGAAAGAGAATTCTAGAATCTTGAAATCAACGAAAATCACGAAGAACCACATATTATTTTTGCATGAAACACATAGACATAGACATAGACATAGTAATAGTAGCATTACCTTCTTTTATTTGGCGCTGTAGCTATACTCTTAATTTCTGCATTCATATTTCCATGTACGGTTTATTTTCAGAAACAATGGAGACTTCAGCTCTGGACGTGCACTGCAGTAAGGGATGGAACCCAAGGAAGTCGCGTCCAAAAGGACAAACCTATCACAAACAACAAATAAAAAATGACACAATTTTTACATGAAAAATCATTTTCTAAAGTAAATTTTATTTATTAATAAAATATAAAAATTATTCTTTATGACAATAAACTAACTACTCTATAATTTACCTGTTATAATAGTGATGTAATAATGTATCTACTAATTTAGTATATAATAACAAAATATTTATATAAGAAATTAGAGAAAATTCATAAAAAATCACTCAAAAATTTGTCAATTAAATTAACTTGAACACTTTAACTTTACGTATAATTTTTTATCCACTAATTTTATTTTAAATGCAATTTAAACCATAAATAGCTAAAAAATAGGCATACAAGATTGAGATGTACAATTTCAAGTCTTTAGATTAATGATCTCATTGGGTGGATTACTATGCTTTGTGCTTGTTTTCTTACCAAGTTTTATTCTATTTGATTTTCTTTTTAAGGTTTTAATGGAAGCAGTCAACATATGAATTATTAAATGTTTGTACTCTTTTTTCTTGAACATAATTTTTTTCACTAGATCTTTTAGTAAGATTTTAATGGAGCATATTTTTTTCAACTCAAACCCTTTCCTTAATCTTCAAACCAAGTCCCTTCTTTTATCAATTTGGTTAAAATAGGCATATTCTTCCGAACCCTAATAATGGTTTTGTCCCGTTTGATTTTCTTTTTAAGATTTTTAATGAAGCAGTCAAATTATATATTATTGAGTGTTTGTACTTTTTTTCTTCGATAGAATTTTTGTCACTAATTTTTTAATAAAATTAATCAGACACATTTTTTAATCAAATAAATATTCAAGGAAGATATATATATATTTTGTAAAAAAAAAGTTTAAAACCTCAAGATTAAATTAAGTCATATAAATAAAAAAAAAATTCCTTCCTTGTAATGAATTTCTCCTAATAAATAACATCTACTGTTTCCCCCCTTATTTTTCCTTTCTTGTTTAATTATTATTTTAATTATAGAAATGATTATTTGGTGTATACTTATATATATTCGGTATATAAAATGTATCATAATATATATTTAATATAAAATTTATGTTTAAATAATTTATATTGTATAATTAATGTATAGTTTTTATGAATTTTCATAAGCTAATATGAGTTTTCACAATTTTTATATAAATTAAAATAGCTATATTTATTGTCAATTAATTAATTTGTTATGTATTTATTAAAAAAAATTGATGGATGATCCGATTAAAAAAAAACCGAGAATCATGAGGATGATGTCCCCCTTCAAAACCTTTCGTCTCTTTATCAATTCGCATATTCTTGGGTGCCCTAACATTTTTTTCACTCGCTCTGTCATTTTCTTGCATTTCTTCTAGTCTTGTCCTATCTCTCCCCTCTACATATCCCCTTTTCCATGTTTTCATCCTCATTGTTAGTAACGTCCTCATAAACTTACGCTTTATCTCCAACAACCTATTGAGTTTTGAAATCATGGATCTTTGGTCTCTACATGTGAAGAACACCAATCTGTTTTCTGACAAGAACTTTGCTTCTGGCCATCTCAAGAGTGTCAGAGTTGAAAATTGGAAGGTGTTTGAGATCAGAGTACCTAAAAGACAGCCCCTTTCTGGTTCTGGGCATCACTCTTTACTGGTTAAAGCTATGGGTAAGAAGAACTCCGACAATTCCAATTCTTCAGGTGATTTTTTAAAATCTTCACTTTCTGGATTTGAAATTCACGTCTTTTCTTAAATCAACGAGCTTCTTCATTAAGTGAAAACATTGGTCTTCCTTTTAATTTTGATTTTTGGCGTTGTTGTTGAAAATCAGGTGAACTTGTAATCAGAAATATGATGTGCATTTGGGTCGTCACTTTCTTATGTCCTTTACCTTCATTTGTCAGATTCTCTCGTAGTTCAAGACTTAATAGCTTTGGACTTGGACTTTTGTGGTTGCACTAATAAATGATTTCTTTCCTATATTGTTTGTTCACCTGCTTTAACGCAAGCACTTGTTGATCGGTTTCTAATTGATGTGGTGGTTCAGCAAATAACTCTGTGTTTACTTACAAGAATGATGAGAATTTTAAAAAGAAATTGTTTTTCCCTTAAGTTACATCATATGATAAGAATTTGATGTGAGGATCCTGATGAACCATTTGTTTTCAACTCGGGAAATAGTTCTGAAAAAAAATATGTGTCGAATTTATACTCTGCAAAAGGGAAATGATTGCAGGGATATTACGTGAGAACATATTTGAGCCAGTTAGCGTTGTGGCTAGGGCTGGAGAAAAATGAGACTTCTTTTATCATAGAAGAGGCAGACAGCATTAACTTTTACTGGACTATTCATTAGAAAAATGAAAAATGTAAAAGAACTCTTCTTCTTTTCTTCGTAATTTTTGTGAAATGACAAGAATTTGATGTGAAAGATTGGCTGAGACTTTTGCTTTTGATTCGTCATTAGGAAAAATTGTGAAACGAAACATGGAGGAAGTGTTTCAGCATCTCTATGGAAAAGAAAACAATCCTTAAGAATGTGTATGGGCCAGCTTATATCTAAGGTTGAGAAAAATGGGACTACTTTTATCATTGTAAGATTGTAAACTTCCTGCTTTGAATTCACCCTTTTTTTTTTTCCTTTTGATGACCTTGGTGTCCAGGCCACCTTGAGCGTACCTCAATTAATTCTAGGGATACCTACCATCTCCCACCACCAACATGTACTAAGTAATTCTGTCCACTATGGCTAGAATAGATGGGGCAAATCATCTGGTGTTTTTGCCTCCGTCGGAATTTGAACTTGAGACCTCATGGCTCTCAACCACTTCATTAACCACTAGGCCACACCCTTGGGTGCTATGAATTTGGCTTCTTATAAAATACATATTATCAATAATCAGCACAGATGCTTATCTAACACCACATAGACCACAGTCCTCAACTTTCCACTTTCTAGAGGGAGAAAGAGATCATAACCTAGTTAGAGTAAATTTGGATTGCATGTAGTATCACTTCTATGTAATTTGTTTGAGACATTTGGGTATGCAAACATGATTAAGTGTTTGGCTTCTCTTTTCAACATGTTCTGTTCTTGCACTTGAATGTAATGAGTTGGTTGTTTAAGTGTGATGGGAGTAAATTCAATTTTAAGCCATATAGACCTAGCAGTGGA
Organism: Solanum virginianum; assembly: GCA_000787875.1. Classification (NCBI taxonomy): domain Eukaryota; kingdom Viridiplantae; phylum Streptophyta; class Magnoliopsida; order Solanales; family Solanaceae; genus Solanum; species Solanum virginianum. The sequence continues at coordinate 44,359 of DF361030.1, read as the reverse complement.
TTGATGATGTCTCAATTGGGTTGTATCATTTTAGCTCTAGGTACACTGTCTTGTCTAAGCACTTTAGTTCATTTTATTTACTCATGCTCGAAAACATTGTTATTTTATGATCCGGGTCCATTGTTCATTCAATGAAAAAATTATTGTTAGATATTCTCTAGCTAAAAGCCAGAATATGGGTCTTATGGAGGCTGAGAAAAACATGTACCAACTACCAAAATCTCATTTTAATTAGGTACATTTCTCTTTGTTCCATGGTGTCTTATTAAGGACTATGCAGATTTTAGTTTGTAACGAAATTTATTGCTTAAATCAATAAGAAGGTAGCTCTATTTATCAGAATCTGCACCAAGAAAATTCAGCATATGTACAATCTAGGAACTCTCAGCATCCCATATAAATGCAGGGAGCATAGGAAAGCTTATAGTCTATGACATATACATTCAGTTCTTTACACCAAGAGAAAACAGATGCAGGCATTTGTATCTAATTCTATGAACAGGTTCTGCTTTCCCTTCAAAACATCTCTGGTTTCCTTCCACCAGATAACCCCTAAATTGCGAGCTGGAATGGTATGCAGCAATGTTTTGATATCTCTGTCAATTTTTCTTCCTTGGCTGCTTAATAACAGCTCATTAACAGTCTTAGACATCATAGGCATCAGCAGCAGATTCCCTAAATTCTTTGAAACATATTCCAGATCTTCTTGTTGTCTTGCAGGGATCAGAATGCAGTTGACATCTTTTGCCTCTGATTGACACACATATCACCCACTGCATTATCTGAAACATCTATTTTTGTGAATTTGATTGAGTCAAGCAGGTCTACTTTTCTTCTTCTTCCCGTGATTCTGTGAAAGTGGGCTCTAATTTGAGATTGAGGCATTGTAGTTCTTATTATTATTAGATTTATAGGATTGAAGCTGCTAGACATAATTGAAAGAATATTTGTATTGGAATGCGGTGGGATAAAGTACCAAGTATCTTTGTCTGATGACTAACTGGATGTTTCAGTTGCCAATAAATTGGTAGATAAACTGAAGGTGTATGATGATTAGTTATGAGAACTGAGAAGACCAAATCTTAAGCAATGATAGGTTAAGTCAAGCGGTCGAGCCAAAAGGAGGCTGACAGGCAATGGGAACCTTGTCATTGAACCTGGGTTGCAAAATCATTTACAGTATCTAAGAAGTAATGAGTCATGCAAGCGTCTCTCCTTAGAGACTTATATAAAAGTTGTTAATCTGGTTGTCAGAGATCCATTGCAAGGTTGCTTGTGGCGTAAGGATGATCTTTTCGCATTTTATTGCACTGCAGAGAACTTTTTGTACATGTCTTGTATTTGGTTTACCATCTTTGTGAATAAAATAGTATTTACTAATCAAATGAATAGATGGAGAAAGCAGTACAAATGGTAGCACTACTAAATTTATGGAGAGCATGTGGAGAAGGTGTCACTCCCTCTGTGCCAATCTTGGCCTACCCTGCTGGCTTGGGTGCCAAATTATTAGAACATATACGTGGTGTCTTATTGGTCTTAGGTGTTGATAGGAAGGTGTCTTTATAGCATAATGGCATCCATTGCAAGGAATCTTGAATTACTTGCCTTGGCTTTCTGATTTGTCTCGTGGTCTTGACTTGGACCCTTCCATGTTACAATCTATTAAAATATTGGGTTGGTTAGATAGGGTTATGCATTGATCTTGGGTTAGACTACGCAAATTTATGTACATTTATGAGAGAACAGTGGAGTTTTTATTCTGAAAGTTTGTATGTGTAGATTAAGGATCCACCTATTTAAGCGATTTGATGGATGGACTGTCTTGTTTGTAATTTCCATGTTGCTTAACCAAATTTTTCTCTCCTTTGACTTTGTGAGTCCCATTTCGTAGCTAGATATAATATGCTCATAAGACCAAGTGTGGACCTAGTGAACACTGATTGTCCTTCTAGTCACTGTTGAAAGCAATATTTTAGGTGAAATTACTAAGTCATGCAACATTTAAGAGTCCTTTTAATGATTCACTTCGCTTGTGCCATGTTGCTGTCTAATTTATTCCTCAGCTAACTTTTATGATGAGATGGCTACAAGCTTTGGTTTAACTTTAAACAAATCTTCTGCCCAAAACCTATAGATGTAAACAGGGAAAAGAATTTTTGAGATCACAAAGCCGTTTTCCATTACAGAATTGATTACTCTATTTATTCAAAGATAATTTCATATTGTTTCTCATAGTTATCTAACTTTTTCTAGTTAGGACATTCTGTAATGGAGCCGCATAGAATTCTAAAGAACAGGATATTATTTTATCGCGTGTTAAGATTTTCTGCTTATGAGGGATTGCCTTTTCTCATCTAGTAAGCACTAGGCTGTTCTCAAACTTCAACACTAAATCACCTGACTCAGTGAATGCTAGGATACATAAAATCTTGTTGAGTGAAAGTATAACAGCAGCATACTGGTGACCTATCAGTTATCACAAAATAAAGGTGCCAGGCTTGTGCAGTAGGCATGAATAGTGCCAACATATTGTTTGAATGAAATAACAGATTAATTAAGATAGTCTGTTGTTCTCATTTATACTTTTTGTTATACAATTTTCATTGTTGCTTAGATGATCATTGGTTGGTAGAACAGATGTAATGATGATGGTGTTATAGTTGCAAATAATTAATTCAGGTTAACCAATAAAAATCTTTCTAGGACTATATTTGAGTGATCATAGTAAATGTCACTGCACCAATTTATGATGGTTGTGTTATACTTGCACATTGTTGTCTTTGGATAAACAAATGGTTATCCTTTATCAAAAATTGATTTTGGATTAACGATAAAACTCCACTTCCTTTTTTCAAATCTTGCAAAATAAATAAATAAATAAATAAGAACTTCATCTTTTAGGATAATCATAATAGAGGTTAAAGTAAATGGTTATAATATAAAGAAAGATTTACAGTTAATTATAAAACATTTGCCTACAGTAGTGGCCGTTTTCCTTAATGGGATCTAGTATCTGCTTGAGAGGTGAAAAGCTTTGGTAGGGCCTAGGAAAATAGATCAATGACTTGGTGTTTTCCAGTCGTCTATTTCAGTTCCGTAGATGGATGTAACATTTACTAGCATATTGTATGTAACTTCTCTGGTTTTGGCAAAATAATGGATTCACAATACATCAATCTCTCATATGACCTGAAACTACCTTTCTTACCCAATGAAGAGAGGAAGGAGGGAGGGAGAGAGGGAAGAAGAGATGGAAAGGGGTGGGAGGGAAAAGATAATACTCCCTCCGTCCCATTTTATGTGATACTATTTGACTTGGCACAGTGTTTAAGAAAAAAAAGATAACTTTTGAAACTTGTCTAAAACAATACTTTGCTTTTGAAACTTTTCTAAAACAATACTTTGATATTTGTGTAGTGGTAAATTATTTCATCATGGGTAAAAAGGAATTTTAAAGTTAAAACTATTTCTAATTATGATAAGGTGACATTCTTTTTGGAGCTGATTAAAAAAGAAAGGGTGCTACATAAAATAGTTCAGAGGAAGTAGTGTCCATTTTTCACGATTCACTTTAGTATGGCATTATAATTCTCTTATAATGATTTAATGGTAACTTTATCAATCGCAATGTACAGAATAACACACGTTGCACTTAAGCAAGTGTGTACATGTCAAGGGATAGCTGATATTTCCTCCTCCTACAGTGACGGGTTATTATTAGATTGTAAACACTTTCCCTAATTGATGCTTCTCATCATGTTTTATGATTACATAGATTTAATAACATCTTGATTAGGCATATCTTGTTCCTTTCTCTAATATGGATTATACTAAAGGGAAGGGCCCAGAAGAAGATAACTTAAAAGGGAGCAACCCATCTTCTGAAAATGACAGCTCAAAAGATACTGGTGCTCCAAAATCTCATCAGAAGCCCTTGGACTGGAGGGAATTCAGAGCATCTCTCTACATTCAGGAGCTGGTATGATTTATGGATCACCTTCACAAGTGTGTAAATCATCTTATAAACTGTCAAGGCACCTCACTTTCCTTTAAGCATGATGATATTGCATGTTGATAAACATTTCTAATGTGTATGAATGATATGATTCACTATGTACTCCTGTTCGAAGCATTGTTGATCTTCTCTAGGGTACTTCACAAAAACATACCCGATGTAATCCCACAAGTGAGGTATGGGCAGATACTTCCAAGTACCTAAAATTGTCTCCCTTGTACAAATGGTATAAGATTCTTCTAAGACTTGCAGATTTTTGGATAACCGTGGTGTCTAGACCAACTTGTGCACACTTAACTAATTTTATGGGGTTTTTGCTACCTCTCCAGCGCAGGTAAGAGATAACTCTGTCAACCAAGGCTTGGACAGATGGTAGGAAATTACCTAGTATATTTGCCTTTCCTGGGATGACTAATACTGCTAACTTGATCACCACTGTTGCTTTTTGTGATATGTTCGACAAAGTAAACATGTGGGAATGAGTTAAAGGTCCTATCTAGGAGAAACTTCTTAGTTCCTGTGATTTTCCTCCCTAGGACTAACATGAGATCGTTCTTGTAAAGAGTTGTTATATGTTTGAATTCTTCTGGGTATATCATTAAGGCATTTATCTTTTTTTTCCTCCTGTTTTAATCACAAAATCTTCTCTCTGTGTTTTGTCAAATCATTATTTAAATATACTAAGACTTGCATTTAAAGAATAGGGCTTCTTCTAAAACTCTTACAGCAGGTGGCAAATGCAGTCTCTGACACTTACAAGCAAGAGGGAACAAGTTTTGGTTCCAAAGCGCTTCCCTTGAAGTGGGCACATCCAATTTCAGCACCTGAGAATGGCTGTGTTCTTGTTGCCACTGAAAAGCTTGATGGAGTTCGTACTTTTGAAAGAACGGTTGTTTTCCTCCTCAGATCAGGAACCAGGCACCCACAAGAGGGTCCATTTGGTGTAGTCTTAAACCGCCCACTAGGCAAAAAGATCAAACACATGAAACCCACAAATCTTGACCTGGCAACAACCTTGGCTGATTGTTCGTTGCACTTTGGTGGGCCCCTTGAGGCAAGTATATTTTTACTAAGATCAGGGGCTGGTTCAGAGCTACCTAGGTTTGAAGAGGTCATTCCTGGCGTATGTTTTGGTGCTCGAAACAGTTTGGAAGAAGCATCTGCATTGGTAAACAAAGGGGTGCTTAAACCTCAAGATTTCAGATTCTTTGTTGGCTATGCAGGGTGGCAGCTTGACCAGTTGAGGGAAGAGATTGAATCCGGCTATTGGTATGTTGCCTCATGTAGTGCAAATTTGATTTTTGCAGGTTCGCAAACTACAGCGTCAGAGAGTTTGTGGGGAGAGATATTGCAGTTGATGGGTGGTCAGTATTCAGAAGTAAGTCGGAAGCCTAAGCAAGACATATAGCTTCTCAACGATCTCTTTGCCGTGAAACTGAGCAGCACTCAGGTTAAAAAAAGGAGAAGTTTGTGTGAAGTGAAATGTACATAAGGTGGCACAGGTCCCTAATCTAGTAGAGTTCTCGTTTTCCATTCCTGCATATCTCCTAGACCTTGGTAGTAAGTTATGTTAAATGTATATGTAAAAGATAACTCTTTGGAGCATCCTAGAATTATTAATTTAACCTGGTATTGCTTCTCTATTTCTTGTTTTGGTAAAGTTTTGTGCGAAACTCTTTATGGTTCATGTCTTAGGCCTCCATATCCAACAACTTCCCTCTCTCTGCCAAGAACAAAGATTACTTGGCCCAAGCTAGGGGTTACCATTGGACGGGTTGGATCAAATTTGGGCAGGTCATAATAGGTCAAGATAACAAACGGGTGAAGATTTAATGTTATCCAAATTTACTTGAGTCAATGGATTGAGTAATGGATTATAGCGGGTCAAGATCTAATTCAATTCATTCATACTAGGTTTTATTTATATTATTTGTTCTTTTACAATATTTTAGTACCTAATAAAATTATATTTTTCTTTATTATGAGTATGAATAACGTATAAAATTAAATTTTTTAAAAATATTTTGATAAGATTTTTCTTGGATCAATTTGGGTTGTATATTAATCCAATTTTAATGGATTAAAATGAGTTGGTTTGAGATGACTTGAACTAATAAATTAGTGAGTTATTAATAGGGTCATTTACATAAATAATATATTTTTTAACCTAAATTACGAGTTTTAGCATAATTTTAACTCTTACCAGATATAATTATACTTTTGTTACTAAAAATAGCAAAGAGAAGGAGAAAAAGAAAGAAAACTTTTCTCTTCCATTTCTCTTTATTACTCTCTTTATCTCTCTTTCTTTTAAAAATATTAATTAATTATTTTAATTTAAAATTTAATTTTAAGTTAAATATTACGCAAGTGATGTTCTTACTATTCTTTAAACTAGAAGATTTGTGTATGTAAGTACATACATAATATACTGACACAATTTTAATATGTTAACATATAACCTAATTTAAATAATGTTTAAATATTTAAAATTCAGATATAATATTTTTGACACCATC